>JASANF010006436.1:0-35574 GCA_030248245.1 Trissonchulus sp. WLG1_4
GTCGGTACACCTTCACGTCGCGCAACTGCCCGATGCGATGACAACGCGCCTGAGCCTGAACACAGAACACAGCTGACAGCACATATTAGTGCTACCAGAATATTAGTAATATTCAGTATCACTATGCCGAAACCACCGTTAGCAGGTTGGGTGGAACAGACAAACAAGTTGGTCTCGAATGTAGAGTATCAAACTGCTGCCTGGAATGTACCAGACATAACTTTGCAACTTTGGCACACAAAACATTTTACAGTTGCACAAAAAGCTGATCACAAATGGAGTAGCAGAGTGCATTAGACTAGGCCAGCTGCTGACCTGCAGATCATTCTGTGGGTTCCAGTCCGAGTCGAAAATGATGACAGTGTCGGCGGCGGTGAGGTTGATGCCCAGCCCCCCGGCGCGCGTGCAGAGCAGGAAGACGAATCGGTCCAGATCCTGGCGGCCGAAGCGGTCGATGGCTTGCTGGCGCAGATCCCCGCGGACGTTGCCGTCAATGCGCTCGAAGCCATATCTGAAACACCACCGCCACCGCCTCAGTCCATCCACAACCATCCACACCACCGAGCAACTCACACTCAATAGACTATACTTCCATGCAAACCTTGCCTTCTGGCTAAAAATCAAAATCTTGAAAATTTACTATAAAAGCGAAACTCTTGAAATTGGGCTTGGACCACTACAATTAACGTTATAGATTCAGACAACTGTTAATATTTCAGAAATAATTTTAGGGATCATCTCAGTATTACTGTGTGATTTAATAGTAGTTACGTTTTCGATAGTTTTTTATAGCTTGGTATAACTTTTAATTGGCTCCATGAATTAAGTAGCGGTACTAGTAAGAAAAAATGCCCTTGTCGGGCGGCTCCTTGGGTAGAATAGGTTACTAATAGGTTACTGTCTGTCTAAACAAGCGGAAAAACACTTAGGCTGAGCTTGTAAAAGCATTGGTACAAGACTTTATTAACGAGAATATGCAATTCGTGTGAGCTCGTTAAAGTAGGTGGACTAGGTATACCTGTTGAGAATAGGAATATGATCTTCGTAGGGCAGACACTGTTTTCCGCACCCTATTCGCGCGACCTTCAGCTAAATTATATCATTTGCTCAAGCAACATAGAGGCTTTTTTTACACTAACTCAACAATGGCAAATGGCAAAAACGTTAGAGCGGGCAGTCATAATAATCTTAGCTGAAATGTCGACTGTTGGCTGAACGGCTGAAATGATTCGGGGGTGTGCAAACAATCGGTCAGGGATTGCTAAAGTTCTCGACTGACAAGGACGCTGAAAATCCTACCTCGCACCAATGTATTATGCACGCCATAAATGGGTCAATATAGGTCGCAGTATCTTGTACGAGTTAAGCTCTTGCTTTTAGATTATGGACTCTCAGATTATGGATTTGTTCCTACTTTAGCTTACACACATCTAACACAATAGGCTTAATTCAAATATGATCGAATGAAGTAAGTCGAATGAAGTAAGATGCTTACACAGTACATATTATACATTAATTTAGATCAAACGATAAGTTAAGGATTTGGATAAGGTCTGCAGTTATCTCACGGAACTTTGTATCAAGCATTTACAACAATAATAATAAGAAAATACAGTTGAAACAAACCCAGAACGGGCTGTAAGTTCGAGCGAATAGGGTGCGGAAAACAGTGTCTGCCCTACGAAGATCATATTCCTATTCTCAACAGGTATACCTAGTCCACCTACTTTAACGAGCTCACACGAATTGCATATTCTCGTTAATAAAGTCTTGTACCACTGCTTTTACAAGCTCAGCCTAAGTATTTTTCCGATTTGTTTAGACAGACAGTAACCTATTCTACCCAAGGAGCCGCCCGACAAGGGCATTTTTTCTTACTAGTCCTCTCTCTTTTTCCTCTGTAGTGGAGACGAAGCACATAGCATAGCTATCACTACATATAGCTATGACGGCTTCACTGCCTGAAGCGAACCAATGTAGTATGTACGTAAGTGTACCTGTGTACCTACATGTATATATAACTATGTAAAACTTCACCCCTTGGACCCCGTTCGGGGGGTGTTGGAATCCAGGGAGGTTCTAGACAAAAACAAACCTCGGGTTCGTAATCAGGGGCTCAAATTCTCTCGATGGACATCAAAATTCAAATTTTAAAAGTTTTACCCTTGGATCCCTGTCGGGGGGGGGGGTACCCTGAGGGAAGGGGTGGGGTCGCAGGGGAGTCAACGAGAGTCATAGACAAAAATAGTCTTCAGAGCAGGGTTTTTTTCAAAACGGCCAATGCTCAATTTGTGCTTATTTTCAAATTTCGATGCTCATTTTTTTGACGGTTTTTTTCGAATGCTCAAAATTTTTTGACGTTTTTTTCGCCGTGTTGCATTGTCAAAACATTAAACAACACGTATGCAGTCTTTTGCTTACAAACTCTTCTTCGTCAACCGGAGAAAAGGGGGGGCTAGACTAATTTTTTTAAAAGGACAATTTATGGGGGTTAAGGCCGATCTGGGGTAACGTAAACTATTTTAACGGGAAGGACGGTTCCCGCAAAAAACTTTGGGGGGATGACCATTCGATTTCTTGTAATAGATTAAAACGCACTTCTTCGCAGTTTTAATACTAAATCGCAGTACTATCTTTTTCGCAGTTTTAATACTAAATTCGCAGTAGAAACGCAAAAGCTACATCTTTGCGGGGATCTGGAGGTAGCAGCCCCAGTAAAAAATTGGAGACTTTTTCATTTTTTGCCAAATTTAGTGAACTGGAGACGTAGCAAATAATTTTTTCCGAAAGGAAAATTAAAACAAAAGATTGGAACGCCACATCGGACAGTGTGTTACACAAATAAAAGCAGCATAGCAGTGGCGTACCCAGAAAAAAATTTCGGGGGGGAATGACTTTTCGATTTTTTGTAATTGGTTAAAATGCACTTTTTAGCAATTTTGACAGTCATAAAACGCCTTAAAAATGCAAGATTACTAAACCACATGGTTGCAGGGGTCTGGAGGCGGCAGCCCCCAGAAAAAAAATTGGGAAAATTTTTTATTATTAGGCCAAATTTAGTCAATGGAGACGCATCAGAAAAATGTTCCGGCAAAATTTAAAACAAAACATGGGAGCGTCACATCAGATTGTGTATTCCACAAATAACCGTAGCATTATGTGTGACAATGTGTAAAAATTTCGGGGGGGAATGCCTTTTCAATTTTTTGTAATGGGTTAAAATGCACTTTTTAGCAATTTTAACACTCATAAAACGCCTTACAAACGCAAAATTAATAATCCACAAGGCTGCAGGATTGGAACACATAAGATTGAGATTTAGTCCACGGAAGTGCTTTTTTACAGATTTCTGCAGGTTCGCTTGATGTCAAGCAAGAAAACTAAATTTTTGAAATTTTAGCATAAAGTAGACACATATGTGTGTCAAATTATCCCAAATCTTGAACAAACTCCTACTATTAGTTGTCAAGTTTTTGAGACTTTTGTGTAAGGCGTCGTTGTTCAAAAAACGATGTTACATAAATGTGACGTAATCTCAAGAAGCAAAACATAAAAAGATGAGTTTTGGCTTTTAAATTGAAGGCTTTTGATATGTCCGTGTGTCAATTTTTTCTTTTTTCAGTAAACGGCCGTTTTGACTAGCTACTACTTTGGCTCAGCAAAACCTAAAATTTACAAAAAATTGCCACAACTGGCTTAAAAATACTTTGTGAAAAATAAAAATGGATATTTTAAGCTATTTTAGCAGGCACTCATCCCATTATAGTTAATAGGTTACCAATTTAATATGTGTAATATTATTCTCAATTGAAAATTAATCGCAATCTGTCAACATTTACTCCTGCAGAATCGTCACCTTAACCGCTGTCTACTAACAAAGTTGAGGTGCAGACCCGTTGTGCACTGACTTGCGATAGACGAGATAGTCTTCGAGGATGTTGAGACAGCGGACCATCTGGGAGAAGATGAGGACCTTGTGCCCCGAGGCCTTGAGCCTGGGCAGCAGTTTGTCGATGAGCACGAGCTTGCCGCTGGACTGGATGGCCGCCTGGTGGTAGGCCTCCTCGCTGGCCAGCTCCTCGTGCTGCTCCTCGTAGTCCTTGATGATCTGGTCCTCCGCGCCTGCAAGCAACAGCACACTGGTCCTCAGGAACACAGGGACATCCCTCACCCAGTCTACCTGTGCCACCCGACCTACCCTGGATGAGAAAGGGATGGTTGCAGCACTTCCTCAGCTCCATCATCAGGTTCATGAGCGAGGGCACGGAGGCGCCCTTGGCCAGGAAGCTGTAGTTGCGCTCGAGGATGGCGCGGTAGTACTTCTTCTGGATGTTGGTGAGCTCGACCTCGATGATGGTCTCCTCCTTGGGCGCCAGGGACTTCTCCACGTCCTCCTTCAGCCGGCGCAGCATCATGGGCTTCAGCACGTCCTGCAGCCGGGCCACCTGCGCGTCCGACTGCAGACTCCCGAACTCCGCTAGGAACGCGTCCGCCGAGCCGAACTCCCCGGGCTCCAGGAAGTTCAGCAAAGAAAACAGCTCCTCCACGTTGTTCTGCAGGGGCGTGCCCGTCAGCAGCACTCGGTGTTCCTGAATCACATACACTATTACTGCATAGCACAAACTAAAGACTATGTAAAGTAGAGCCATTAACAATTGCTGTAAACCATTGAACATAACTTTAAAATCGACATAAAAATTTAGTTTTTTAATTTTAAAATTCTGCTAAAAAATTTCAACTTCAGCATAAGGTATCACCAAGAGTACATAATAGTGTCTCACTCTTTATAGAAGAAGAGTGAGACACTCTCCTTTCTGCCTGTGTTATAGCGCAGGCAGATGCGCTCGTCATTTCCAGCCCACATGTTGCCGTTTTATGCAACATGTGGGTAGCCAATCAGAAGCGACCTTCGCTTCTGATTGGCTGGACGCCTGTGCACGTGCTCCAATCAGCACGCAGGCGGCCTCACGTGCTCCAATCAGCACACGGGCCACCATTACAGCCATTTCATTGTTAAATTTTGCTATGATCGGTCGGGTTGGGGGAGTTTTTTGTTTTTTTTGTTCTGAATTGTATTTTGCCTATATTTTTATCCCCGTTTTCAGGAATTATTGCTAGTATGCGCTATGATGTTAACTACTGGTAAGTTAAATGTGTTTTTGACAATTTTCAGGCAATAGCACGTGAGGCCGCTCCGTGCTGCTTGGAGCACGTGCACAGGCGTCCAGCCAATCAGAAGCGAAGGTCGCTTCTGATTGGCTATCCACATGTTGCATAAAACGGCAACATGTGGGCTGGAAATGACGAGCGCATCTGCCTGCGCTATAACACAGGCAGAAAGGAGAGTGTCTCACTCTTCTTCTATAAAGAGTGGGACACTATTATGTACTCTTGGTATCACTGTACAAACCAGTAGTTTAAATTTCAAGCAAGCACAGTTAATCAACAGCCTTGCAGGTGAGCCATTTTTTAAGAATGACGCTAAGACAGCAGAGCGAGGATGTTTCGATCCTGAGATTCAAGGGATAAGACTAAGGGCGTGTAAGTGAGTTTAGTGTTTCAGATAGCCAGTGTTTACCATCTGTACGGAGGTGAGTCCAGTGAGCAGCTTGCAGTTTCTGTTCTTGAGTCGATGGGCCTCGTCGATGACGCAGACGCGCCAGAGGATGGATTGGAACAGATCGATGTCGGCCAGGACCATCTCGTAGGTGGTGATGAGCACATCAAACCGGTAGGCGCCCTTGACCCGGTGTCCCTTGTCGTCCTTGTAGAACATCTCGAACTCCTGGAGCATGCGCCTGCTCTGGCTGGAGCCGTGGTAGACGATGGCGTTGATGTCGCTCCAAGCCTCGAACTCCCGCTGCCAGTTCATGATGGTGGACAGCGGGGCGATGACCATCATGGGCCCCCGGATGCCCCCGTAGCGCTGCACGTGTACCATGTACGAGATCGTCTGGATGGTCTTGCCCAGGCCCATCTCGTCCGCCAGGATACAGTTCTGTCTAAAATAGAAGAGGGGATGGAACGATATTTTGTGCCCAAAAATACAAGATGAGGTGTGGTTCCAAGGAGAGATCATAGTACTGAACTAAAAGTTAGGTGTTGGGGGAACTTATTGAAGAACGTGTTATTGTTTGTTAAGCAAGGTTTTTTTGTGTTCAGGAGTGTGTCCAGACACAATTTTTTCTTGCGGGACACTATTTTTTTCTTGCGGGACACTATTTTTTCTGCCGGACACAACTTGGACACACCTCGAGAAACCCGTGACAATCCTTTTTCATCTTATATGGCGATGAAATGCTTGGTTCCGTCCGAAAGAAAATTCGGACACGTCTCCAATTGACTAAATTTGGACTAAAAATCAAAATTTCCCCATTTTTTTCTGGGGCTGCCGCCCCCAGACCCCTGCAATTTGTGTCTCAATGTTTCTTGCTTTTATGTTCCATAAAAGCGTGTGCATGTGTATATGATTACATTGTATATTATATATACTATTTAAAGCGTGTGCATGTGTATATGATTACATTGTATATTATATTATACTATTTATTTGCTTAATACACTTTCTAATGTATCCATTTAGCTGATTTATCGTAGCAAAAATGACATTTTTTTAGTAAATTTGCGACTCGTAATGTCAAAAATCATATAGTTTTCGAATTTAAGCTTTTCGCTGAGCTTTTGGACCCTTTTCTGTCCAGCAGTTTTGTAATTTTCGTTGTTTTGAACTCCAATTTTTTTGCCATTTTTTTCATTTTTTTGCAAATTTTCTCCAATTTTCGATGTTACTCTGGCCAGTAAATTACCGTTCTTTTTTAACGAAATATGCTAATATATGTCGTTTTTTGCGTTAAAATTGCAGTCAAGTGCATTTTTATTTTAGCACATTTCAAAAAAATCGAAACTTCATTCCCTCCCGAAATTTTTTCCTGTGAATGAGTATATCTACTCATGCAAAACGCTTGCAGATGTGAGTCTTCCTTTTGATTTCAATTTCCCCGCTGCAAAAAATTTCCGATGCATCTAAATTTGTTTTCTATGCTCAAATTTGCCCAAACGTACATACCCGCAAGTGTTGCCCAAACGTACCCAAAAATTGCTTTTTCTATGCAGTTTGTGCATTAAAATTTTTAAAAAGCTCTAGCTTCTGGGGGCTGCCGCCCCAAACCCCCGCGACCATCATAGATGAATTCAGTGTTTCACTTACTAGCGCGGCTAAAACTTTTGGCTGTACCCGCTTTGCAAATTTATGGGTACGCCACTGCACATTTATTTTTACTTTATGAAATGACACAAAGGTATAGAGTTGTTGGGGCGACAGCCCCCCCCCCCAAAAAAAATTGCAGAAATTGATGATTTTTACGCCGAATTTGGTTAATTGAAGACCTAAACGTAAGAGAAGTTTTTCTGGCCGCCCATAAAAACCAAAGCGGGGGACCCTTGAGTCATATTTCAGTCGGAAAAAAATTCGGGGGGGGGCGGCTTATTATTATTATATACTTGACTCGAACGGCCGAACTGGTATATACCCAGACACAGTCGACGCTTACGGGACACAATTTTTTTTCGCCGGACACAACTTGGACACACCTTCCGTTTTAAAAAAAACCTTGTTGTTAAGATAGTTTGTATGTAAGATTAGTATCTTAATAAATCTAAATTTAGTGGCCGTAGTGCGGGTTCTCCGGACCATTATTGGAGCAGGCGACTTATCAGTGGATCTGCTACTAACAATTTGTTTCTTGTTAATTTTTAAAAAAATGTGAAAATGAAGGTAAAATGGTTTCGTCGCTCCCGCCTGAATCTAAGTGCTGTTGTTAGTAAAACATAGATTGGTTAGCTCTTTTTGGGATTGCTAATTATACTTAGAGTATAATTTATTCTTCTTAATGAATTTATGTGCATGTAGTTTAAGCTTTTTTACTACATCCTCCACAAAGTAGCTTTGGTGTTCGCAATTTAACACGCTTAATGAAATCTTCAAAGTCATGCGTAAGCATGTAAATCGATTGATTTTATTAATGTAAGTGTTATAGCCGCCTGCCGCAGTTTTCTGATAATGTTACCAGGTATATTTGGTAGAGAAATAGTACGAAAACCGAAATTATCTCTCTTATCATGAATTTTACTAACGAATTTTTTATCCTTTATGTCAATAGTCATGTCGAGAACGTCAGAAAAAATTCTCCGAGCTGTTCACTTTGTTCAAGGTTAGGCAGCTGGGGAAAATGTCTTATGAATTTTCTCGAAGAGGTTTCTAGCATTAAGCAATGTTATCGCATCAATGTATCGGTGTACACTCGGCAGTGATGGTTTCTTGCTATATTCTTTGTTTTTTATCAGGTTTTTGATGTATTTGTATTCTCACGAAAAAAGTACAAGGTTAGCAATGAATGGGACCACGTTGGTACCCATAGGTATACCAGTACACTGTCTAAGCAATTTGTTACCACAGGTAAAGTATCCGTTTTTTACTATCCATTTCGTTAGGGCTAGCATTTTTTCAGCATCTGCTTCGATTCCGTTATATTGAAATACCAATTTGCCGATGTTTATGAATGGCTGGACGTTTATTGCCCTGGAAAGCAATAGGTAGTATATCACCGATGTTATCAATTAGGTGTTCGTGTACTAGGTTAGTGTACAGTTGTCCGAAATCGTAGGTGTTGACAGAGATAGCTGAACTATGTGTGTTTATCAGTTTATCAACTTGATTTTTTCATAATTTTTTGATTACTACTAATAACCGAATACGGGTCTGTGTTCCAATAATTTTTTATACAAAATTTACAGTAATTTTCGGTGCGTTTTTTGAATTAATTTGTATGCGTTCGAAATTGCTAAAGAAAATGGTTTGGTATAGGCTTTGTCGCTAGCTAGGTAATGTCGCCTTTGTGTTCCATATACTGGTATTATAACCTTGGTTTTTTGCTGTTCGCTCGCCATGGCTTTTTTAGTCTAATCATGTTTTTGCTGTTTGTTTGCTTAGGGTGCACTGGTATTCATGCTCAACATATGTCTAAACATGGAGTTTTAGTTTTGTTTTGGAACTCTTGCTGGCTGCCGCTCTGTCCTACACACCTTCACACAATTTTTTTAATAACTTTTTGGATCCCCCAGGTTGGGTTATTGATTATAAAACTTTATAACAACAATTTGTACAAGCTTTCTTCTAGGTACCAAAACAACAAAACAACACTACACTTTAGTTGTTCTTTTTTTTAATTTGTACATAATTATAATTTTGCTTATATATTGTTCACCAAGATGTGTCTGCATTCTGCAAGATCCGACCAAGTTTCCAGGTGTGATAAAAAATCAAGTAAATCATTTACAGCAGGTAACGAGGAAAAGGAAAACCCACTCATCAAAAGTGGTATGTTTAAAACCTTTAAACAAAACACCTTTGCACACATGGGATCCGCTGAGTTAAATGTCGCTTGCGCCAAGGCCAACAGGCTTGCGGGGAGGTGCCCCAGCCACTAGACGGGCCCCAGTAAACAACACTCGTGTATTTCACAAGAATAGAACACACGTCGTCGGGGGTGGAGAGTTGAACAACTTCAGCTTAAAACACCCGTCTGTACACGGACTAGAAACCTAGTGGCTGGGGTGGGCGACACGGGAACGCCAGTAATTACCGGGCCTTCCGCTCCCCCAGCGTGACCCTCGGACTGTCTTGTGGCCTCCCGCAGCCAGGCACATACACACTTATTGCTGATACTGATTGCAGCCTGCTGTTTTGCCACATGGCAGTTCTCTCGACCTTGAGAAGGTTGAGTGCGGTTTGTGTAGTTTCCGAACTCCTCCGTAACCGCGAGGGTGGTTCAAAAAAAGATTATCAGGTTCGACTGAGAAACCAAAGTTTGTCGATTCTATCGCTAAAGTGTTAATAAGGTAAGCTGGGTCAATGTCATATATTTAATTTATTAGCTTAACGTCACAATAGCTATATGAGTGAAGTTACACTCGTTGGCATAGCGTTGACGTGGGGGGGGGGTATAACAAATTATAACATATCGTGTAAGTATATCATGTCAATTATATTACTGTTGGATGTTTTGCTGAGCCGTTCCGCTGTGCACTTGGAATACTGTTCCATTCTCTGGTCGTGAGCATGGCAAAAGAGAGGCCCATGGCTTTGGAGCGATGCACTGTCATAAGTATTAGTGTGATTGGTAATACCAGTTTTGTAGACCCTATACCTTATACCTTACCCTAGACCTTATACCTTACCTTAGACCTTACATACCTAGACCTAGACTCTTACCCTAGACCCTATATACGGTCACAGACTACCGACTTTAGAGCTTATTGATAATTTTCATTTCTGCAGGTAATTTTAGTCTCTTGAGCACGAATCCAGGGTTGAAGTTTGTATAAGATCCGCTTCAACTCCCCTATGACCCTATGAGTTATATACCACCAAACGCCAAAGGGTCCCTGCGGAGTGCGGACGCAGGATGTAGTTGTGTACAATACTTTTTGGGAGGAGAATAAAATCTGTGGTTAATCGGTGTATTCTATAGTCCATTAATTATACTCAATAGCTGCAGATAATCAGTTGTGCATACTGTGCAAAAATACGTACCAAGTATCAATGCGAGTCAATGCGAGCTCCAACAATTTGATGATTTAAAACACGACAAGTCTGAATCAGTAGGGTAGTATGCAAGTGTGAGAATAATGTATATAACCGTAGCAGTATACCTCCATTCAAAGAACAGGTTCATGACATAGCAACAATGGAACACGTCATAATATTGGTCAGCCATTGGCAGAATGGTTTTGTCTAATTTCTTGTATACCAACTGCACTCAACACCAATATTCTGGGTCTAACAATGGACTATTTGGCACGTCGTTCTCTTGGCACTGCTGAAGGACAACATAAGTCGGACTATAAACTACTGTTATAATGTAATGGAGTTGATGAGCAGCACGCAAGCCACTGACCGGTTGTACCAGCAGAACAGCAGCCAGTTCAGTCCCTCCCGCTGATAGTCGCGCAGGGTGTTTCCATTCTTGAACACAAAGTCACTCTCGCCCAACTGTTTCCACTGCTCCGGCTTGGGTCGCGGTGCGGGATGCTGAAAACAAATCACAACCCATACCTAAGCCAGATGCGGTGGTCAGTAAGTCAGACCTGTCTGTAGTGTAGTACCAGTCCGTATACTAGACTATTTAGTTGCGTATACAGCATACACTATCAAAAGTAAATACATCTACTAGGTTACGTAATAACAACAAGAGTACATAATAGTGTCTCACTCTATTTAGAAGAAGAGTGAGACACTCTCCTTTCTGCCTGTGTTATAGCGCAGGCAGATGCGCTCGTCATTTCCAGGCTGCATGTTGCCGTTTTGTGCAACATGCGGCTGGCCAATCAGCGCGTAGAGTCTCTGCAAAACACACTTTAGTACAATATAATCGCTGATGCGTTGATAAGCATTAAGATAGGGATAAAAGGCTAATAACTCATTATTTATTCATAGTCTGCTTACAAAAACATTAAAAAAGGTTTGCAAATACCGTTGGGGATATTTTGGCAAACTTTCAGCGAAATTGATTGAGAAACTTTTGAGATATAAACTTTTCTCAATTTCTTAAAAGTGTCTCAATAAATTTCGCTGAAAGCTTGCCAAAATATCCCCGAAGGTATTTGCAAACCTTTTTTAATGTTTTTGTAAGCAATAGCAGACTATGAATAAATAATGAGTTATTAACCTTTCATCCCTATCTCAATGCGTATCAACGCATCAGCGATTATATACTAAAGTGTGTTTCGCAGAGAATCTACGCGCTGATTGGCCAGCCACATGTTGCACAAAACGGCAACATGTAGCCTGGAAATGACGAGCGCATCTGCCTGCGCTATAACACAGGCAGAAAGGAGAGTGTCTCACTCTTCTTCTAAATAGAGTGAGACACCATTATGTACTCTTGGTAATAACCAAAACTACTAAATAATGTGCAAACTACACCAAACTGCAGCCTACAATATCATTGGGCAACTCGCGTCGTTTGTAGAACAGAGCAATCTTTTCGGGATCAATGTCCTCTGCCACTTCCCAGGTGCACTCTTCATAGGGCAGTCCGCGCCACTTGACCAAATAGTGCTTGATGCTTTTCACTTTGGGTTCATTCTTTTCTGTTTCAGGCGCCGGGTCGGTTGGTTTCTGCTCTTGGTCCTCTTGGTCCGTAACTTGGTCCTGGACGGTGTTCTCTTGGTTTGATTCTGGTTTGAGAGTGGGACTTGCGGGCAGCTGATCGTCAGGGATCTCCATGGTGGACACATCGAGCACGCGATCGACCTAAAGCACACAGCTAGTTGCTCTTCTCCGTCGACATTGTCTGAAAGGCACATTAGCGTTACCACCAGACCACCCCTTTTCTCCGTCACTGTGCCAATCCCAAACACCCTAGTGTCTTTCTCACCAACTAGGGTTCTATTCTATTTTCACCAGAGCCTAAGCAAACTAACTCAGCTGCACCATGAGGCAACATGGAAGCGGCAATCAAGTGTGTTACCAGAACGAAATCCGGATTAAAAGGCTCCTCCTCGTCGCACTCTTCCAGGGACACGGATCGTTCTCGTTTATCCTTGAAGCGCTTAATTTTGCTGGCGGCTCGCTTATCGCCCATCTCCAGCTCTTCCGCCGTTTTCCACTCGCAGTGCAAGTAAGAGCTGAAAAAATAATAGCTGAATAAAAAATGAAGGACTCAAATTATTAAAGAAGCGAACTGAAAATAATTAGCTCTATGAAACTATGACTTGCATTATAATTATAAGTGTAATGAGCTGCTACAGCTACACATTAACCTGACGACGTGTTGTTTTCATAAAATTCAAATACATCTAAACTAAGTATATCAATTTTAGATAAGACCCATGGAAAATCGCTGTTGCTCAGTCTAAGCCGCGGCGTCATCTTGCAAAGCACAAAAAATGTAGAGCCTTTGGTAATGTTGTTGTGGCTACTTCAACATAAGGCTTGTCTGGTCACAGCATCATGAACGTCTGCCAAACGGCCATACAGAGATACTACATGAATAATACTGAGCCTTACAAGTTTTTATATTTAACAAAGTATTCCTCCACAGGTTCGGCATCGGGATTCGCGTCGGCAGGGGATTCGCGCTTTCTCACAGACATGATTTTCTCGATCAAATGACTGTCCTCGTCTTTCGGATTGTCCTGAGAAAAATGGAAAAACGGTATATAAATTAAACACTACGCACTAACTTACCAACATTAGCCTGTGTCATAATATTGTATTAAAGGTGAAAATTCCTCCTTGGAAGCTGGTATTAAGGGTAGGGATGTTTAAGTCACAGGATTTTAAATCAGTTAAGCTGGCGAATTTTCGCAATTTTGCGAAAAAGTTAGCAATTGTTTTCGCAAAATCAATTTTTTTCGCAGACTTCTGTTATTTAATGCAGTAGACTTTACATTTAAATGTTAATAAAACATTATTCCGCGTCTACAGAATTATGACTGACGCAATTTTTACCCTTTTTGGCCAAAAAGTAACGATTTTGACATCTTTGTTTTTAAATTTATGGAGCCGTCTCGAGAATTTTGTGTAATTTTTCACAATTTTCACAATCGATGCTCAGCCATAAAGAAATTTCAGAAGACCCGGCCAATGACCAAGTTAGGCCTGAAAACACTAACATTTTGAAATGTTTCTTAATTGTGTCACCTCCGACCCCTATTATACTGTCTATCAGTGGTACATGCAGTCGATGTTGATGATACATGGAAGAAAGTGTGTCCCATTTACAGTCACTAGAAAGATTAAGTCACAAAGTTGCACGAGTCCGGGCCTAGGCGATCAGAAAAAGTCGGAGAAATTTTCAATTTTTAGGCCAAATTTGGTCAATTGGGGACGTATCGGGAATGTTTTCCGACTAAACCACAAAAATCAGCGCATAGACCTTACGAGTTCACCTCCACTGTGTCAAAATTTTTTCGCAATTTTGAAAGGTTTGAAAAAATTTCGAAATCGAAATCATGAATTCTTTTTCGCAATTGCGAACGTTTTTGCGCAAAAAAACCCAGAAATTATGCAAAATTTAATCAGTTATCAGTTAAGTTAACTTAACGGATTAACTGATAATATTTTCAGTTACATTGTAAAATTTTTGAAAATTTGGAATCTAAAATTTCACTAAAAATTTTACTTTTAGAATGTTTTAAATTATATTAAGGTCTATCAAGTGGAATCCTATAACGATTTTGGCAATTTTAGCATTTATGTACTGCTATTTACAGCGATTGTGCAATGTAGATTGTAATGTTGACTGAAACCCGCCAAATCGGTCCCTGGTCAACCGCCAGAATGACGCCTTGGGTTCCTCCATCACTCCAGGCCAAATGCTAGTTTGCTTAATAAATTATAAATCATTTCTGGAAGCTGAACCACAGAACTAAAGGTTTATCTGAGACAAAGTTTGGCATGGCTGATGCTGGGTTGCGTGCGTATACCCCCAGGATGTCCTCGCTCCTCACCACACCGAGAATAAGCAGATGGAACTAAAATCATAGCAGTGACTAGTGACACAGTAACGACATTGTAGGCTAAGCTAGAAAGGCTACCACCATCTGAGTAGCTGAAAAGGGTAATAATTTTTTCGTGACATTCATGTTATAAGTCCTGTTTTTGGCCGCTAATGTGCAACGCATCAACCGCCGGGACCAATCTAGCCAGAGAGGGTCATACCTGCTTTTATTACGTACTACATAATATATCAACAACAAGATACATCAACAAAAAAAACGTGCACATTAAAAACGGAAGCACATTGTGCCTAGGCACGTCTGCTGTTCATCACTATGGAATGTCTCATTACCGAATCAGTACTGACAAGAGTACATAATAGCTTCTCAGTCTATATAGAAGAAGAGTGAGACACTCCCCCCCCCTCTTTAAGGAGAGGAGGGCTTTCGGTTCTCAAGGCGCGCACCCAAAAAAAGAAAAACAAGCAAAAACAAAAACAACAAAAAAAATCACAAAAAAAAAAAAAAATTAATCACAAAAGACGACACACAAACACAAACACAAAAGCACACGGAGAAGTACTGATATTCCCTAAAATCAGCTACATGCTAAACTGATTATATATTTTTAGTTATGCGCTTAAGATGGTTAGTTACGTTTTCGCAGCTTTTTTCATTGTGGTATTTTGTAACAATTACTGAATCAATCTACAAGCGGTCTTTTGCATATTATTAGCCAACTTATTTTCTACAAAATTGCACTTTTCCAAGTGTTGATAACACTCATAGCGTACACGCCAACTATTTTGGTGAAGCTTGTCAGCTCAATTTTAGGCAATTTTCCATATATTTCATTATTTCTCCGCTCTGGTAAATAACGTCGCATACTGTCAAGTAATTTATACATATGTATACACGTATACGTATATGCATACACGTATACAAGCTGTTGAGCAGTCGGCTGCAGTTACGCTCTGGCGATTATCGATTGATTTGAGTGCATGTGCACTATATACTTATTGCAATGGCTCTAATATTTTCAAGTTTTGCTTTTATTTCTGTTATATTTGTTTTGTATTAACTTTATTTATCGTTTTCTGCTTTATTCGGACAGTAAGAAATAATATTTACCAATGAGTGTCGACCGTCGTACTAATTTACGCTCAAATTCGAATGTCCAAATGTCCAATACGGATTTTTCAAATCAATTGTCGTTTATTGCTGACAAACTGAAATCCATTGAATCTACAGTGGCTCGTTCTGAGGAAATTCAAACTTTGAAAACCGAACTGTTGTCTGTGATTTCTGAGAAAATAAGTCCGATTTTGAAAAAAATCAGCGACTTGGAAAAAGGGTTAGACTACACTTCTGCTAAACCTTCGCGGCCGAAACAAAAATTTCTATGAGTCAGGTGGACGACAAAATAGCTACTGAAGTAGCTATTCAAAGAGCCTTGATAACACGTATCGATGTGAGGGTAGCGATAGCTTTATATCAGAGGCTTTTGGCACGGTAAGATTCACGGGCGAAAAAACTCGATCGATGAAACTGAAGTTAACGTACAACTTCAAGGATCGGGTCTTGTCTATTTTTCGTGAAAACCGTGAACAATTTATGAAGGCTGGTATCCGCATCCGGGATGATTTACCAGCTCGGGTTAGGGATTTTCGTACAGCCGCTTATCCAACTATGCAAAAGCTGTATGAATCAAATAAGCCTCGGGCCTACTTCCAGGATAGCGGAATTATGTTCAACAAAATATTTTATACGGATATTACGTCATTTAAATTAGCTGCTTCTCGTTTTCCCAATGTTGATGGGTAACTATGTTTTTAGGGCACCAATACTGTTTGATAGAAATTTGTTTCTCAAGTTTTTTTTCTTTAACTATCAAAAATGATAAGAGTATCGTGTATTAATGTCCAAGGTCTATCCTACCTAAAATTAATTGATTTAATGACTTATTTTTCTGAACCTGACATACTTTGCCTAGTTGAATCTTGGAAATTTAATTATCCAATGTCTGACCTAATTTTTAAAGGCTACTCTTTATTTTATGTTAACCAAAGTGTCTGCAGTGTAAATGCTATTCGAAATTCTGGCGGTATAGCGGTCTATATCAAGCATCCTTTTGACAAAATGTTTCAACAGTTAACATCAAAATCTCCTGACTTTCTATGGCTAAAATTTCAAAACTCAACTTCATTAAACATAATCTTTTTTGGTGTAATATATATACCGCCAACCAGCTCACCAAGGCACCAATCATGTGACGTCGATCTTTTTGAGGAACTTTTATGCTCCACTATAGAATTCCAAAAATGTGGAGATATACTGTTATAGTTGGTGATTTTAATGCTCGTGTAGGAAGTTATGATAAACCTGTATATGATATCGATTATAGATTTGATAACGTACCGCCTACTTCACAGATGTTTTTAGATGTACCAAACAGAATTAGTTGTGACAATACTGTAAATGACTTCGGCAGAAACCTCATTTCGTTATGTGATGCATGTAATGTGATCATTGTAAATGGCCGCTGCGGTGCTGACAGTAGCGTAGGTGAAGCAACAAATATTAAGCGCTCGGCAGACGGCACTGTTATTGGCTACAGTGTCGTGGACTATGTTGTAACAACTCATGGGCTTTTTTTCGATTTCTGAACTTTAAGATAGATAAAAATTTTGTAAAGCACAAAATAAAAAATGAACAATTTTCAACTCATTTTCCGATATGTTTTGAAACTGATGCAGAAACCGTACCCATTTTCAAAGAATCTTCCTTAAATTTACCTCAAAAGAAACATACTACACGGAAATGGGATGAACAATTGCGCAATCTGTTTTTAGCTAATCTAGAAACTGATACTTTCCAAAAGCGAACTGTAGAATGTATCAATTTCTGCCTTGCATCAACTGATGTAAATGCTTGTGTTGACCATGTAACTAATCTGTTTGTTAATGAAAATCCTGTCAGCAGCAATGTTAGTCATACCAAAAAGGATATTGAATCAATTACCTAAATTTTAAAAGTGAACCCACAAAACAAAATTATTTAGTAATTAGAAAACGTTTTAAAAAGGCAGGAGATTAGCAAAAAGAAAACTCGAGGTTAGCAACAGAAACAAATTGTCAAATCTTAAAAAAACAAATGCCAGTCAATTCTGGAATCTGATACAGGGTTTTGATAGCAAAGCGTCTCACCTGAAACCAGAACCAGTTGTATTTTTTCAGTACTATAAAAATTTGCTAAGCGATAATACATTTGTCTCAATTTATAGTGAAATCTGGGCAAAATTTCTTGACCAATATTTTTAAGAAAATAGCGCGAGGATTTTTTCGAACAATATCTCTCAAAATGAGATTCAAATTCAAATAAAAAAACTGAAAAATAGGAAGTCACCCGGACTTGATAATATATTCAATGAGCAAATTAAGTACGGTGAACCAAAGCTTTCAGCTGTATCGTGTGCTTTATTCAATGTAATAACACATACCGCCGAATATCCTTTACAATGGTCTACTGCTAAAATAGTGTCAATACACAAATCAGGTGACTACTTACTGCCAAAAAACTACAGGGGGATATCCCTTCTGAGTAATCTTGGAAAACTTTTTGACAGTATTATTGTTTATTATTATTATTATTTATTAACGTTTCAAAAACTGGATGGAAATAAACAATATTGCTATAAACAACCAGTTTGCATACAAAAAAGGCTTCTCAACATCAGATAACCTTTTTGTTTTACAATCAGTTATTGACACAAGTTTAGCCAGTGGGAATATATTGTACAGTGCTTTCATTGATTTCTCTAAGGCCTTTGATAAAATCAATAGGTTGGCATTGCTTTACAAATTGGCCAAAAATAATGTACCTGCTGACCTTATAAAGCTTCTCAATAGCATGTTTAAAACAACAAAATCTTGTGTCAAAGGCCATGAAAATGCATTTTTTTCAGACAATTGATGGCGTTCAACAAGGGGGCGTTTTTTCACCATTATTGTTCAGTTTTTTCTTAGCAGATTTGGACAATTTTTTTGCAGCTCATAACTGCTCTGAAATTAATATGCATAGCACGTCAATGCACGCTCTTTTATATGCAGATAATTTAATTTTGCTTGCGATTTCAGAACGCAATCTGAACCTGCTTTTATTGACACTGCATTTATATTGCTCAAGATGGGGACTAAACGTAAATTGCGACAAGTCCAAAATTCTTTGTTTCAAACATCCAATAAAAAGGGTACCAACATCTGATTTCTTTTATAACACAAATGTTTTGTCCAAAGTAACTAGCTTTAAATATCTTGGTTGGTGTTTAAATGCTCAAGGCATTGGTCTACATACAGTTAAAAACCGCGTACGACTTAGTCTTTTTCCCAAATATGAAACCTTACGAATAGCCAGACACTATGCTTTACCAAAAAAAGTGCAAATGGAGCTTTTCGATACAACTGTAACATCTGTTTTGCATTATGGCTCTGAAATTTGGAATTACCAAACCTGGTCGGATTCTCGGTTGAGCCTACAACTGTCTTCTAATCGAGATAAAATTGAAAAAGTGCACATATCTTTTCTAAAACAACTGCTCTGTGTTAAAAAAACGACACCGTCAGTGGCTGTTTATGGAGAAACCGGGCGGTTTCCTCTTATAATTTCGAGGTATTTGGCTATGTTGAGATACTGGCACAAGATACTGAACATGGATAATTCGAATATACTAAAACAAGCATACTTTTTGTCATGTCGTATTGCTATCTGTTTCCCAAACAAGCGAACATGGTAACTGCACTTGTCAAACTGCTTGAGCATTTAAACATGTTAGAATTTTGGAGACATCAAGAAATCGAAAATTCTTCAAGTTTTATAGCCACTGCCAGAAAAAAAATTAATTGATAAATTTCTAGTTTTTGAATGGAGGTCGGAATTGGATCGACTACCTAGTACCTAGTTTATGTTTATACAAAGCTTTTAAACCACGTTTTGGATATGAAATTTACTTAACAAGACTAAAAACTGAAAATTATATGAAAGCATATACGAAGCTCAGACTCCGATCCCACGGCCTTGAAATAGAACGAGGTCGTTGATATAGAAGGGCATCTCATCGGATTCCAAGAGATAGGCGTATTTGTCGGGTTTGTGATATGAATGAGGTCGAAGATGAGGTTCATATGCTACTTGTCTATCCATTTTATTCGGACTTGCGGCAAAACACATGCTTAAAAGCTTTTTTTCCGTTAACAAAACAAATTTTGCCTTCAGTTGTTTTATGAGTCTACAAAATGATTTTTTGCTTCGAGAAATATCTAAATTTATTTACTATGCATTTTTGCGACGGTCAAAATACTATATAATAGAAATGTGACTTGAGCTTTTGTTGATGTTTTTTTTTTATTTTTCTACTTGTGCCTTGTTGTAACAGACTGTTCTGCAGCTTTTATTAATGTTTGTTAATACTAGCATAGTATGTTCCTGTTAGGAATGATATGCTTGCAGATCTTTAAATAAACTAAACTAAACTAAACTAAACATATGTTACATTTATGTGTTGTGCAAGTTGTAGTATGCCAAAGTAAGCGTACTAATTCAGCATATGTTTACTCTTATCAAAAGTTTGACTCAAATTTTACTAAAAAGTCAAGAAAAGGCAGTTGTCATGACTTTGGGGGGCTCTAACGAAAAAAATATTCAACCTTTTCACTCAATTCGAAAAAGGTATCGGGGAAATTTATTTGGCTACTATCACACTTGCTTTCTTTGCATTCCCATGAACCCGTCAGGATATTCGTTACTTCAACTAAAATCACTCATTGTGCTCAAAAATGACGGACTTTTCTAAAATTTTACACTTAATCAACTAGGGCTTCATTGGGGTCTTTTCATATTGCACTAAGCACAGTTCGTCCTTAACCGCTGAAAAAATGGCGGACAAAAGTGTAAAAAAATGCCATGTTATGAGACGAAGAAAATTTGCAACTTTTGAAGGGGTTTATTAAAACTGCCAAGGCTTTTGGCTACTATAACATATACTTACCAAATTTTGTACATATAATAGATACATAAGGGACTATCTCCTTGCAAATTATGGTGTCAAATGGTTTTTTGTATTTTGTGATATTGGCATGAGAGTTCAGAATCGGTGTTAAAAAACTTCAAAGTTACCGATCGCTTAGTACGACCAACAGCAATATGTCATGTTTTAGCTGAAAATATTCTTCAAATAAAACGGGTTACACCTATTTTTAATGGCGTTTCTGAGTAGTGTAGCAGCCACCAAAATTTACATACAATTTTTCAAGTTCTCAAAAAATACACGAAAAATCCTGTTTTTGAGCCATAAAATGACCGTAAATGTTAGAATCCATTTTAAACTAACCGCAACTGTTGCTGTCTACATTCACAATGTATGTGCCAAATTTGCCGTTTGTCAGTGCATTTACATAGGCAAAAAACGCCAACAAGCCTAAAAGTAGCCCTTACTTAAAAGGTTCTAGCACAAACCACAATTGAACAGTTCTAGCACAAGTCAATTAAGCTGAAGCTTAGCATAGTAGTAGCCCACATGTAAGCGCAAAATCGTATGATCCGAATTTTTATATGTATTTTCAAGTCTAAATCGAGGGCAAAATGTGAAAAAAGGCAGTTTTTTTGGCCCGCCAAATTTGAGTGATTTTACATTTGGCGTCATTGCTCAGGCCATGGGCAAAAATTTTAAAAATGGATCATAGAGGTGAGATATGACGTTAGGCTATCGAATCATGTTAAAATCAACTTCGTCAGTGTTAACAAAAATTTCGAGTAAAGGGACACTTTGCAACCACAAAAAACTTTTTTTGCGCCTATGATTTACACGTACAATTGAATTTTTGGGAACCCCTAGTGAAAAAATGGCAAAAGCATTGGTTTTAGTTTGTTACATCTGTAATGCGCTTTCCTGGGGCTAAATTGTGTGCAAATTTGAAGCGAATCGGAGAACCTAAAATTTTCACTTTTACAAGTAGCCCTCCCCCCCTTAATCTGCCAAAGCTTGTCTTACTCATCTTAGTCTGCCCAAACTAATCCTATTCGCATAAAACTAGTCTTACTCACCCAAAACTAATCAAAATTGGCTGACATCAGTTTTATTCTAGGGTTAGGCGCTATCGCGCCAACCCTGATTAAGCTTTGAATCTTGTATTTAATCTGCTGAAACTCGTCTGAATGTCGAATGAGCTAACATGCCTTCAGTTGAGCATAAACTCGTCTGATGCAGCAACACAGAGGATGTGAGCAAGTTGGGTCACTTATCTGACACCCGATGCCTTACAATGAAGAACAGCGATGCGGGTCCGGGCGTGTGATTGTTGTTTCGCTTGCCCCTCTTCTGGTCGTCGTCCGACATGCCGATGTCCCAGTCCTCCGTGTATCGTTTCTGCTTCGTCACTCGGCCAGAACGACGTTTCTGAAACACTGCATTTGTCACCAAGCACTTTCACCGATTGAAGCTTGAAACTTACACAGCGATTATCAAACTGTAAACTAAAATACTATAAGTATACTTATTACACTAAATAATGTATCAATATTTATCAAAAGAATTTTTCGTATATTTTATATAAATAAACACAGAAAGCAAACGCAGAATGTGCTGCGTACGGCAACTATTAATACTACTTCGTCACTATTAATACTTAGGGTTGATGACTTTATGTCTGAATGACTTTCAGTTACTAGTGGTGTACCACAAGGTTCTATCCTTGGTCCTACTTTATTTCTGATTTACATCAACGACTTACCTAGTGTAGTATCTTCATCTAAGGTCCTTCTTTATGCAGATGATCTTAAGTTATATGTTGCTTACAAAAAAGGTGATCGGAACCAAAATTTACAAACTGACCTTGATGCTATTAATGCATGGATGTGTAACTGGCAACTACAACTGTCTGTTCATAAATGTTGTGTTTTACGTATTGGGTACTCAGATGTAATTACAAATTACTATCTTAATGGAGCTCAGTTAAATAAAGTTCAGTGTATGTTAGATTTGGGAGTCTTAATAAATTCTAATCTAAAATTTCATGAACATTGTGCAAAAATAGCATTCAGGGCTTTTGGTGTACTCTCTTTGATTTTGAATAATTTTGTTTCTAATGATGTTATACTTATGACCAAGTTATATACTTCATAAGTACGTCCTATTTTGGAATCGAACTCGGAAATATGGAATTCTTCTTACCGAGTTGATATCGATATACTAGAACGCGTTCAATATTTTTTCTCTAGAAAGATTATTAGTGATTCTCTCCCATATTCGGATCGTTTAGAATAATTACTCAATCTTCAAACTTTAGAAGAACGGCCTAAGTTTAAGAACCTAGTATTGACTTATAAAATACTTCATGGGTTCATCTCTCTTCATCCTGACGTGTTTTTTATTCCAGCACTTGACATTCACTCAACCAGAGGTCACTCCTGGAAACTCTACCAGCCTAGAGTTAACCTGACCCGGGCCAAGCATTTTTTGCGTATAGGGTTGTCTCTCAGTGGAATTCGCTACCAAGTAGCGTTGTGGAGGCTATATACCCTTGATGATAATGGTGTTGTTGATGGTAGCTTTGTGCCAGCTAGAAATGTATGTGATACCTTAAGTTTTGATGTTGTAGATATTTTTAAGCATCTACACAATCTTAACAATAGTATGGTTACAGGACCTGACGATATACCATATTTATTTTACAAGACTTTCGCTGCAGAGTTAGCTTTTCCAATCTTTTTTATCACTGATTTTGCGTATAGACTTTCGTATATTCCTCGGAATTGGAAAGATGCTAACATAGTAGCTATTTTTAAAAATAAAGGCTCTAGGGCAAAAGTAGATAATTACAGAGATGTTTCAATTACTTGTGGAGCTGCTAGACCACTTGATGCCTTGTTGAATTCATGTTTACGTGATTTTTGCTTAAATAATGATATTTTCTCACCAAATCAACATGGGTTTTTGTCTGGTAGATCAACCGTGTCAAATTTACTCATAGCTACAAACCAATGGGTGAACGCTTTAGATAATAAAAATTTGATAGATGTGGCGTATATAGATTTTAAAAAAGCTTTTAATACGGTTAATCATAGAAAACTTTTACGCAAACTGCAATACGCTGGGTTTGGTGGATTGTTTTTGAAGCTTTTAAGTGTATTCTTAATTGGCAGACGACAAATGGTTAGAATTGGGGAGGTTCTATCTAAATGGAGTGATGTTAGCAGTGGGGTTCCCCAGGGATCGGTCTGTGGGCCTACTTTATTCTTATTCTATGTTAATGATGCTGTAACCTTACTTAAAAGTTCTCTGTGGTTTGCAGACGATTCAAAAATCTATTATTCTGGCGAATTGCGTTTTGATTCACTGCAAAGAGCACTTAACAACTTTTCGAGATGGGGTAAAAAATGGCAAATGTCTATTTCTATCGAAAAATCTTTTGTTTTACATATTGGAAGAAATAATCCTAAGTTGCTATATACTATTGATGATAATGTTTTAATGTCTGTTTCTAGTTGTTCTGATCTAGGGGTCTTAATGACATCAACTCTGAAGTTTTCTGATCATATCGCTAGAATAGCTAAGAAAGCATTTAGTGTTTTATACCTAGTGACGCACAGTTGTGCTTCAATTGACAGAAATATTCGCGTTATGCTTTATAAGGCTTATGTGAGACCTATTTTGGAGTATGCGTGCGAAGTATGGAACCCATATTTGCTGGGAGATATTGAAGCTATTGAGAAAGTTCAAAAAAGATTCACTAGGCAGTTTGTGGACTTGAGAAATTTGGATTATGCTAATAGATGTGCTATTTTGGGATTGCGTTCGTTAGAATACAAGAGACTTTTCCGAGATCTGGTTCTAACATTTAAGATAGTACACTGTTTAACGATTTTAAACCCATTCGAAGTTTTTTCATTTAAGCAGTCAAATCGAACCAGAGGTCATAGTTTAAAATTGGAAGCTCGAAAGTGTCGTTTAGATATCTGTAAGTTCTCTTTTTTTGTTCGGGTTCTTCAGCCTTGGAATTCACTCCCTGAGGAGGTTGTTGCAGCAAAATCTGGAGCTGATTTTTGTAAAAGATTTAAGTTGAATTCGGAATCTCTAATGGGATTTTTAAGGCTACACAAATTTTGATGATAAAATTTATGCAAGTGTTTATTTGCTTTTGTTTTGTGTTTATTCATTCTTTTCCATTTTTGTATCCTTTGTTTTGTTTCTTTTCTCTCCGATGTACGCAATCTGTTATTTTTGAAGTAAACCTTTTTACTTACTTACTTACTAACTTTTCATTAAGTCCGATTTGCTGATGGATATCTAATATTATCTATCAGCACTATTGTATACGCACACATTTTTCTGTGCGTTGGTCAGCTGTAAAAATCGCAATCTGGAAATCGTTACCTACTAAAAGAGACTGACTGTACGACTCACTAAGACTAAACTATCCTAAACTAAGAATCTCGAGACAGTGCAATTAGGAAAAGATTTGAAAAATAACCAAAAGTTGCGGCCCTTGAGCTTTAACATCAAATTTGCCCATACCAGTCACAGCATGTGTGATTAAATCTCAATGCCTTTCAAAAAGACTAAATTTTTTTAAAATTTTTGCTAGTTTTAAAATTTGTTTGTTAAACCATGAATTGTCACCAAAAGTAATTATTGAACAAGTCTAAACTAGACACACTCGACTTGTACTAATAATAATAATAATAAAATAATAACCTAAATAGCTAAACAACCTCCTAAAGACTCAGCAAATGTGAATTGACTAAACCATAACGCTTCCTCAGTAAGCGTTGACAGTAAGTTGATACAAGACAAAACGATCACCACATCCTACTTCGCTGTCATCGACGTTCTTGAGGCGACTCGGCGGCGGACTCCCGGACTGGTCCCCCGACTCCCCGTCCGAGCCAGCCCCGCGATTCGCTTTCTCTCTCTTCTTCTTCCGACTGCGACCACCGAATCGACAAGTCCTGCAATCACTCACACAATCACTACACTACCTCATGTTCTACTCTACTAGCTCATCACCAATTCATTTGTCTCCTCAATCCTAACCAAACCACACGTCTGGTTATGTCTCAGAAAGTAACATGGTTCACTCGTCCAGGCTTTCAAGTGGCGCCCACATTGCCAAACTTAATCCGTGCAGACTGAAATTGAAAGTCAGGTACACCATAGTTCACAGACTTTCTCATATTATGCAACACATGTTTGAATATTATCATACGCTAAACTATAGCAATAGATAGCTTCACTTGAAAGCACTGATTCAAGAACTGCAAACTACAGTCCTATCTTGCACATGACTGAACAACTCGGCCCTACCTAACCCATGGCCATGAGTGACTAAGCTCTACCTCTGTCTTCGTCCGCCGCGTCGTTTCCTGGGCTTAGTGTCAGGGGTCTGGCCACAGTCCTCCTGGTCCTCGCAATCCCTGGTCGTGTCCCCGCCCTCCTCCGTCTCCCGCGTCAACAGACTGTCATCGGCCGCCGGCGTCTCTGGCTCTCCCTCTTTCGTGTCCGCATCAGTCTCTTTAGTATCCTCCGCTTCAGGCTCTGGCTCAGACTTGGCCTGTTCCTCCGGCTCTGCTGGCAACTCCGGCTTTTCCTCAAGTTCTGCAGAAAAATTAAAAATACACACGTAACGAACTAGAAGCATACAGTAGCGAACGACCGGAGGTAAAATTTTGCCGAAGCCGGAGCCGGATATAAAATGCCGGAGCCGGAGCCGGAGCCGGAGGCAGTGTTTTTCAAAAAAATTTTAATTAGTAAAAAATGCTGACAATTGTGAAAAATTTTCATTTTTTTATTTAAATTTTTTTGAAACAGCATTCTTTAAGTTTTCAACATTTCTATACATATGTTTTTACACACTCATACGACCAGTAGTAGGCCACTGACAGGTCCCGGTTTTGGGTGATCTCACAATAAATTTTCGTCAACATTGATAAAAAGTCAAAAATTGTCAAATTGTCAAATTGACCTGTCATTTTGACTGCGGTGCCCAGGGCGTAGTCAGGAGTCAGAGGAAGGGGGTTGTTCGGGGTGTCCGTCTGAACCTCCCCCTTTTAGTCAAACCTAGCAAAATTGTTAAGAAGCGTATTACCCCCAAAATGTAGAAAAATTAATTGGAAAGGATTGCACTTTGTCGAAGATACAATGCCGTAAATGTCTCTAGCTTCCGGGGATTACCGGCCCCCCGACCTCTGTAATTTAGGCATATATATCAGTCGCGTAGCCAGGAAAGAACTTTGGGGGGAATGACTTTTCGATTTTGTGTAATGGGTAAAAATGAACTTTTTTGCTATTTTAACACAAAAATTTGCGAAATAACAACACATTGTACTAAATTTGATCAGCCGAAAACATCAGAGCTAAAAGTCAAGTTCAAATCACTAAGTCAGGTAGTTACAAGCCTATAGCGGTCTGGGGGCGGCAGCCCCGGGAAAAAAGTGTGAGAAACTCTTGATTTTTAGGCCGAGTTTAGTCAATTGGAGACGTAAAAATACATAATGGTAGAGATGGGTAGTCACGTCCATTATATAAAACTGGCGGTAATATAAATACTGTAACTGACTAACCACTTCGTTAACCTTGTAATTTTTTCTTAAAATTTGAACTTTTCGCCAAAGTTTGGACAATGAAAATTCTCCGGCTCCGGCACTTTTTTTGCCGGAGCCGGAGGCTCAAATCCGGCCGGAGCCGGAGCCGGAGCCTCCGGTCGATCGCTAATACAGGTACAGTGGAGTGGGCCTCAAGCCCATTTTGCCCGTATGGAGCTAAAATCATCACAGCAGAGAAATTAAGTTATTATACTCTGACTAGCAGTAAAAGATGTGGCATGCCAACTAAAGAATTGAAGCCGTGTTTATCCCGACATTACAGGGGCTTTGTCTATCCCACCGACATCTAGTTATAGATCTGGGCCCAATTTATCGAAGCGAATTATTGGTCATCAGAAATGTTCGTCATCGAAAATGTTCGTCATCGAAAATTTTGGATTGACCGAAGCATTTTCAACGGCGAACATAACACTAAATTATAACAAATGTTCGTCATCGAAAGTTCGTCATCGAAAATGCTCGTCATCGAAAATTTATTTAAACGGCGAACATGTCAACAACGGATGTCTTTAGCTCTGTTTCAATGTTCGCCGTTCAAATAAATTTTCGATAACGAGCTTTTGTCGTTTAGAACAAAATAATGTTCTAAAAGACCAAAGCTCGTCATCGAAATAATGTTTGATGACGAGCTCGTCATCGAAATAATTTTCAATGACGAAAATTTTCGATGACGAACTTTCGATGACGAACATTTTCGATGACGAACATATTTTGTTATAATTTAGTGTTATGTTCACCGTTGAAAATGTTTCGATCAATCCAAAATTTTAGATGACGAATATTTTCGATGACGAACATTTCTGATGACGAACATTATGCTTGGATAAATCGGGCCCTGACCAACCTGATACTGATTTAGTATGCTCATCAGCAGTAGCAGTGGCAGGCTCATCTTTGGGCACAGCTAAACAGTCATGCCCGTCCCCCGCAATCCCATCGGCGTCCCTGGCACCGTCGTATTCCCCCAGAGACGGTGTCAAAGTTGGTCCTTCCACCACAATAGACTCCTCCATAGCTACGTCCTCTTTCTTCACATCTCCGTCTGAGTCATTCTGCTCCTCATTTAAAGCTAGCCGTGAAGTAGTGGCCGATTGGTCCTGCAGCAAATTGTCCGAGTCCTCTAGTCTGTCCAGAGCAACCGTGACCGAGTCCGCAGCAGCAACTGACGCAGTCACCACGGGCTGTTCCACTGGCGGTGCCATGCGAGCACTAACAACACCGGGCACCACTGGTTCCATCTGATCGGGTGCAGCGGTGAGATTAGGCGGATTAAAGTGACTCGGCGCCGGCGGACTAGCTGCACTAAATTGGGTTGGTGGATTAAACTGACTGGACGGGTAGGGCGGCATGAACTGACTACTGGGAGGATTAAGCGAGTTGGTGGGCTTAAACTGGACTTCGTCGGACTCGGTGGCGGTGGATGGCGAGAAAACCTCGGCGCTCGTCTCTAGCGGCGCATCCTTCTTTTTTCTGGGCCGCCGTGTGCGCTTCTTTTTCGTCTCCTCGGCGTCTAAATCCAGCAACAAATCCTCATCTTCTCCAGTTTCTCCTGCAATAAATTAATAAATAAACCAATAAATCCACATTATATAATTTAATTATCATTTTTAAAAATATGAGTAACAACCCAATGAGTACAGCACATCCAGCGTCCCTGTGCTTATCACTCGATCCATAAATCAGTCAGTGACCACCTCGTCCGAATCCAGTTATTAGTCACTAAGATCTATCGTACCTAACACGGCCCTGATGGTGGCTTCGTCCACCTCGTCCGAGTCCAGTTATTAGTCACTAAGATCTATCGTACCTAACACGGCCCTGATGGTGGCTTCGTCCACCTCGTCCGAGTCCAGTTATTAGTCACTAAGTTCTATCGTACCTAACACGGCCCTGATGGTGGCTCCGTCCACCTCGTTCGAGTCTAGTTATTAGTCACTAAGATCTATCGTACCTAACACGGCCCTGATGGTGGCTTTGTCCACCTTGTCCGAGTCCAGTTATTAGTCATAAGTTCTATCGTACCTAACACGGCCCTGATGGTGGCTTCGTCCACCTAGTCCGAGTCCAGTTATTAGTCACTAAGATCTATCGTACCTAATACGGCCCTGATGGTGGCTTCGTCCACCTCGTCCGAGTCCAGTTATTAGTCACTAAGATCTATCGTACCTAACACGGCCCTGATGGTGGCTTCGTCCACCTCGTCCGAGTCCAGTTATTAGTCACTAAGATCTATCGTACCTAACACGGCCCTGATGGTGGCTTCGTCCACCTCGTCCGAATCCAGTTATTAGTCACTAAGATCTATCGTACCTAACACGGCCCTGATGGTGGCTTCGTCCACCTCGTCCGAGTCCAGTTATTAGTCACTAAGATCTATCGTACCTAACACGGCCCTGATGGTGGCTTCGTCCACCTCGTCCGAGTCCAGTTATTAGTCACTAAGTTCTATCGTACCTAACACGGCCCTGATGGTGGCTGCGTCCACCTCGTCCGAGTCCAGTTATTAGTCACTAAGTTCTATCGTACCCAACACGGCCCTGATGGTGGCTTCGTCCACCTCGTCCGAGTCCAGTTATTAGTCACTAAGTTCTATCGTACCCAACACGGCCCTGATGGTGGCTTCGTCCACCTCGTCCGAGTCCAGTTATTAGTCACTAAGTTCTATCGTACCCAACACGGCCCTGATGGTGGCTTCGTCCACCTCGTCCGAGTCCAGTTATTAGTCACTAAGATCTATCGTACCTAACACGGCCCTGATGGTGGCTTCGTCCACCTCGTCCGAGTCCAGTTATTAGTCACTAAGATCTATCGTACCTAACACGGTCCTGATGGTGGCTTCGTCCACCTCGTCCGAGTCCAGTTATTAGTCACTAAGTTCTATCGTACCCAACACGGCCCTGATGGTGGCTTCGTCCACCTCGTCCGAGTCCAGTTATTAGTCACTAAGTTCTATCGTACCCAACACGGCCCTGATGGTGGCTTCGTCCACCTCGTCCGAGTCCAGTTATTAGTCACTAAGATCTATCGTACCTAACACGGCCCTGATGGTGGCTTCGTCCACCTCGTCCGAGTCCAGTTATTAGTCACTAAGATCTATCGTACCTAACACGGCCCTGATGGTGGCTTCGTCCACCTCGTCCGAGTCCAGTTATTAGTCACTAAGTTCTATCGTACCCAACACGGCCCTGATGGTGGCTTCGTCCACCTCGTCCGAGTCCAGTTATTAGTCACGAAGTTCTATCGTACCCAACACGGCCCTGATGGTGGCTTCGTCCACCTCGTCCGAGTCCAGTTATTAGTCACTAAGTTCTATCGTACCCAACATGGCCCTGATGGTGGCTTCGTCCACCTCGTCCGAGTCCAGTTATTAGTCACTAAGTTCTATCGTACCCAACACGGCCCTGATGGTGGCTTCGTCCACCTCGTCCGAGTCCAGTTATTAGTCACTAAGTTCTATCGTACCCAACACGGCCCTGATGGTGGCTTCGTCCACCTCGTCCAAGTCCAGTTATTAGTCACTAAGTTCTATCGTACCCAACACGGCCCTGATGGTGGCTTCGTCCACCTCGTCCGAGTCCAGTTTCCGCTTGCGTCCCTGTCGCTTGGGCGTGGCACGCGGAGGTGATGTGACCATGGGGGGTGCGGTTCCGTCTCCGGTCGGAGTTTTCGGCTGACGAGGTTTTCGGGGCTTCTTGTCGGCCCCCCGTTTGCCAGGACCCGTTTTGGCCTTCTTAGGTTTACCTTCTGCAATAAATACATACGATTACGACATTAGAATTAGATGACTATACTGCTCTTGGTGCTGCAAGGATCCTTTGCCATTGATTTCAACATATTCTTTAAGTAGAACGAAACCAAACATAATTTACCACACTAAGTAGTGAGCATAAATGTAGTTGTGGGGACCGGGGGAGCCCCCCCTCCTGATTCGGTCCCGGGTAAGGGAGGGGTGTCCCGCCGGGGGGAAAAGAAAGGGGAGGGTCCCGGCGGGAGTAAAATTTTGGCCAAAATTGCCTAAAAAAATCGCCATATTTTGTGAAATTAAAGCGAGTTTCAGCGACATTTGGCCAATAATTCTCAAAATCTGTGTTTTCCGCACAAAAAAAGGTAAAAATTGCGTGGTAAAAATTGGTAAAAATTTTTGGGAAGGGGGTGGGTCAAAAATGAGTTGACGCAGGGAAGAGGGGTCCCACCAAGGGGGGAGGGGTACCCAAAATTTTTGTGCTGTTACATGTACGGAGTGAAAAGTGATACAGCTCTAACACAGAATTTCTCAAATGAAACTCAACCTTGAGATACCAAAATCCAGTTTAGACACACATTAGCCCTAGTGTGCGACTAACCCACCCGTGGGCTCAGGCTGTGGGTACATCTGTGGCGGCGGGGGCAAGCTATAGGGGGGGCTGTCACCATAGGCCATGGGGTGCTGTGGGGTGATGGCGGTGTCTGGATGGGGGGGCATGAAGAGCATGGGGTGCCCGGGCGCGCCGTACTGGTCCCCCCCGCCGCCCAAATTGCTGGTGGCCGCACTCGACGCCCCGGGCGCTCGCATGGCCGTCATACTGTTCAGCATGTACGCCTGAAATAAAACACTGCTAATCCACCTCGTGCCAAAAATCTGCTGTCAGTCTGTCTGTTCTGTCAATTTTACAATTGAATTTTTCCGTTCTCCAAAAAATATTATCAAACTTTGTTTATTTGCCTATTATTAAAACTTAATTAGTCCGAAAACTTTTACAATGTGCGTCTCTTCTCTACTCTACTTGGCCAACTTAAGTTGGCCAAATCAACTTGGCCAACTTAAGTTGGCCAACTGAACTTAGCCAACTTGGCCAACTTAAGGGGGGGCTACCCAGGTCAAAAATCAAAGTTCTCCAATTTTGCTTATTTTCACATATGTTACTCCCCCAAGGCACCTCTACCTCAGATGAGAACAATTAAGCTTGAAGGTGCACTTTTTGTTCAGTGCGTTTGTCAGTGTATTTACATAGGCAAAAGTACGCCAATAAGCCGAAAAGTAGCCCTTATTTGGACAGTTCTAGCACAAACCACGTTAAACCAATCAGGCTGAAACTTGGCATAGTAGTAGCCCACATGTATGCGCAAAATCGTATGATCCGGATTTTTTATATGTATTTTCAAATCGAAAATCGAGGGCGAAATGTGAAAAAATGGCCGTTTTTTGGACCCGCCAAATTTGAGTGATTTTACATTTGACGTCATTGCTCAGGCCATGGGCAAAAATTTTAAAAAATGGATCACAGAGGTTGAGATATGACGTTAGGCTATCGAATCATGTAAAACTCAGCTTCGTCAGTGTTAACAAAAATTTCGAGTAAAGGAGCGCTTTGCAACCACAAAAAACTTTTTTTTGCGCCTATGATTTACACGTAAAATTGAATTTTTGGGAGCCCCTAGTGAAAAATTGGCAAAAGCATTGGTTCCAGTTTGTTACATCTGCGATGCGCCTTCCCTGGGGCTACATTGTGCGCAAATTTGAAGCGAATCGGAGAATCTAAAATTTTCACTTTTTCAGGTAGCCCCCCCCTTAAGTTGGCCAACTCAACTTGGCCAACTTAAGTTGGCCAACTCTACTTGGCCAACTTAAGTTGGCCAAATCAACTTGGCCAACTTAGTTGGCCAACTCAATTTGGCCAACTTGGCCAACTTCAGTTGGCCAACTTAAGTTGGATAAGTCAACTTGGCCAACTTGGCCAACTTAAGTTGGCCAACTCAACTTGGCCAGCATCGCCAACTTGGCCAACTTAAGTTGGCCAACTCAACTTGGCCAACTTAAGTTGGCCATCTCAACTTGGCCAACTTGGCCAACTTAAGTTGGCCAACTCAATTTGGCCAATTTGGCCAACTTGAACATCCGATACTTTGACTATTTGAAATGAAGTCAAGTTGTAACCCTCTAGTTTTTTTTTCAAGTTAGTTACTCAGCTAATGAAAATGAAAATTTAAAATGTAAACTTCGAGATTTGAAATTGACTTTATTTCAAATAGTGAAAGTATCGGATGTTCAGGTTGGCCAAGTTGGCCAAGTTGAGTTGGCCAACTTAAGTTGGCCAAGTTGGCCAAGTTAAGTTGGCCAAGTTGATTTGGCCAACTTAAGTTGGCCAAGTTGGCCAACTGATTTTGGCCAAGTTAGCTATTTTCAAGTTGGCCAACTGAAGTCGGCCAAGTTAGCAATTTTTAAGTTGGCCCCAAGTTGGCCAAGTCAGCTGGCCAATTTGACCATTTCTAATAGCACAAGACCAGGACGGTGTGCCCTCAAAATTTTTTAAAATAATTTTTAATGTCTTTTCAGATTCATTTATTTATCATCATCTAACATTTAGGCAGAACAGTAACAATTCTTCGAAACAAAGCTAACTAACTACGTATATACATCAACCAGGGTTTTTTTTGTGCAAAACCCTGTGCAAATGCACACTTTTTTAAAAATTTGCACACAAAAATTAAAATTTTGCACAATAATGCACAGTGCCCGATGGGCCTGGCATATGCTCGAAATGGACTGTTTTTAATGCAAAATCGAAAAAAAAATTCTGGCGGCTGCCGCCCCCAGACCACTGCATCTACTGGCATAACTGGCGACATCATCAACGACAGCAGGTTTTTATACTGCTTTTTGGCAAATGGCGCATGATTTGCGTAATTGCTGTTCAAATTGCTAGAGGTTTATTTTTCTAAAAATCGTGTTACACGTTGTCAAAAAACATAAGTCTCTAGCTCCCCAGACTTCCAGAAACTACGGCATCTATATACGTTTCTAAACTACACTGTCTCACGAAGTGGGGGGAATTGCTCCACCCAACCCGAAAAATTCCTAGATCTGCCACTGATATGATTTTATGTATATAACGTAACAAGGCCGTACAAACCAAGGGGGAACGGTGAAAATTTCCGCACCATACAAACCAAGGGGGAACGGTGAAAATTTCCGCCCCAGGAATTTTTTTCCACTAAAATTTTAAAAGACGGTCCCCCCTTTTTTTCCGTTTCGTCTTTTACAAAATTTTGCCCGAAAAATAAAAAATTTCTGCATTTTTAGGGGACTGCCACCCTAGATCCTAGCAATGACCCAGAACAATTCCTAAACAATTGCTGATGAAATGTTTTTTAATGCAAAATTTATTTCAAAATTCTATAAAAGCTTTGGCTTCTTGGGACTGCCCCCCTAGGCCCCGTAATCACCCAGATTCGCCAACAAAGCGTTGCTTAAAGTTGCTTTTTTAATGAGAATTATATTTCAAAATTCCACAAAAGCTGTGGTTTTTTTGGGGCTGCCGCCTCCAGACCCCCGCCAATTATGGCATAAACAATTTTGCAAGATTAAATCAAGGAAGGTGGGTCGGCTTCCCCTCGCTCAAAAGATTTCTTTGATCTGCGTCTGACAGCCATTGTGCTAGTGCCAGTATATAATTTCCAACATTTAGAATTTCTTCAGCACACCAACATAAACATAGCAGCAACCAGCAAGGGCGTACCCAGGGTGGACGGATGGTGGAAATCCCCATGAAATTTTTTCCAAGTGATTTTTTACACAAGGGTCCCTCGGCCCTCCCCCCTTTGGTTTTTATGGTCCGGCCGGAAAAATTTTCTGACACGTCTCCAACTAACCAAATGTGGCATAAAAATCAAAATTTTTGCCAATTTTTTATGGGGGCTGCCGCCCTCGACCCCTGCGACTCTGTGGCTCAATAAGCCTTGTTATTACATATCTTTCATCAAAGCCTATGCATGTATTCATGAGTACTTTATGTTGCATTTGCATGTCTACTCGAGTAATTGCAAAATCGTAGTCATTCCCCTCCCGAAATTTTCTTCTGGGTACGCCACTGATACGTACGTATATACCTCTAGAGGTATCAAAACACGTATTTTTGCTTCTATAAGAGGCAAAGAGAAGAAAGCACTTACAGTTTGCACAGAAAAATAAAATTTTGCACACTAAAATTTAAAATTTTTCACAATTATGCACACAAAATTTTTTGAAAAATAACCCTGACATCAACTGATTAAGTTGGCCAAATTTGGCCATGTAGGACACTACACTTGGGCCCATCATACCCTGATTCATGCGTACACTTGTACGACCCTAGCCCCGAGAGCAAATGGAAATACACTCACAGGCATGTGTGAATAACTAGTAACCGGTGGCGTGGGCTCTGGGGGGTGGGTGTCCTGTGGAATGGGGGGTGGGAACCCCAGTTCCTGGGTGGGCGGCGGCAGGGGGTATCTGGGGCGGGCGAATGGGGCAGGGCTCCTGGGGCCGCGGGGGGACCGTGGGCGGGGAGCTGAGGATTGGGGGGGTACTGGGGACAATGATGACAGGGTTGGCTCGGTGGCCTGCTGGCCCGTGGGGGCACCTGGATGTTGACCTGGACGGTGGGGGGCGGGGCCTGGGGC
>JASANF010006438.1:0-10917 GCA_030248245.1 Trissonchulus sp. WLG1_4
GTCAGGAAATCGGGGAGCATCTCCAGAAATGCCCACATCATTCGAACCGTCGCATCCCCCATACTGCAAAATAAGCTTTTGAACAAATCTAGTAGTTATCTACTAGGTATTTAATCGGTATTTTTCGGACTTTTTGAGCTGTTTAAGGTAAAAAGTATAATATTATGTGTGTAGCTGCACAATTTCCTGAGGATTTTAGCTGGTCCAATAGGTTATTTGGGTAAGGAGAATTTATTTTTCAAAATTACGCGCAAAATTGTTTGGACCGGGTTGCGCATGGCAGCAAATCGGGCTAAACTGCTTTTTGTCAAAAAAGCTCGGCACCTTATATTAACATTTGAGTAATTAAACTGTAAAAAAAGCAATAATTGTTGACGTAATTGGTTGAATTTGTGAGCCAACTATGTTAGTAGGCACTTGACCTGTTAATTTTCAAAAAAAAGTTCCCAGCTGACTGTGCATCTGAAGCTTCAGCCAATCATCGAGTCAACTGGAGATTTTTGTCAATATTTTTTAGCAAAATCACTGTTTTTTCACAGTTTTGCGTAATTCTTGCACAGACTCTGCTATTTGAGGCAATTTCTGGGAGCACTTTTCATTAAGTTTCGATTTTTGTCAAAAGAAATATAAATGCACACTGCTCCAAAAGTCCAAAATGCGGACCCAAGGGACCAGTGCATGAAGGGGGGAGGGGGATGGTGGACGCCTATTTTTAGAGAAGAGAGCGCGAAGGGGAAGCATAAGCATTTTGTACCAAGGGGGACCCTATCTACAAATTTTGTAAAGCCCTGTCCAAATTGCATTTTCAGTGTTTTAGAAGTGGCCGTGGGCAAAAGTTTGAAGCCAAAAATGGCTAGTGTGATGTTTTAAGGATTTAAATCGTCTAGCTTAATTGACGGTATTCTTTAACACTAGCAAGCCGGGTGGCTACGATTTTTAAAATTTTGATATCTGGAGTTCCTGGAAGAACAGCCTAAGCCTGAACCTAAGCCTGATACTAAGCCTAAGCCTAAGCCTCATTTAAGCCTAAGTCTTAGGACCCCTGAAAACCATTTAAATTTGGTCAAAAATTGGAGCCATTCTGCGAATTTGGCCGCTTTTTTTGACAGTTACCGGGTGTTTTCAAAAGGCCTCAAGTTTTGACTCTAAGCAATAGTAAACATTATTTGGACTGTGCAGTTAAGCACGTTTTGAACGGAAAACGCATGGGTTTAAGAAAATAATTTCTAGAAAGTTCCTTTCGCTGAGAGCTCAGAATCCGGGGGGTCGTATTTCAGAACTCCAAAAGATGCGAAAAATCAAAATAGGGGTTCCTGAGCAAAAAAACTGCTTCCCTCTGAAAACGTGTTGTGAGCAAAAAAATAGGTCACTGATTTTCCCTCATTTAACCCTTCGAAAAACTTTTTCTTTACAAATTTCGGATCTAAGTGCAGTTGGGGGGGGGGGCAGTGGCCTATTTTTTGATTAGAGCCTCAAGGGAAGAATTTTTTGAATAGAACGACTATTCGCACGAAATTTGGATTTTCTGGCGCCACCCCTTTAAAATTGGCATTTTCAGTTTTGGGCAGTTAAAATAAGCCAAAGTTTGAAGCCAAAAATGGCTATAATCTTTGTTTTTTCACAGTTTTGAGTGCGTTATAATTTTACGGCATCGTCTAGGTCTTGGAGGAGTCTCCGTAACTGAAGCCTGGCAGGCAGATAAGCCAAGCCTGATACTAACAAACCGGCTAGCCCAGATCTAAGCCTAAGCCTAAGCCCAAGCCTAAATTGAGCCTCAGTGATTTGATCAAAAAATTGGACGGTTCTGGCGAATTGATTTTTTTGGGCGGAAGGGTAAATGTGCCTTTGTTTTGATTTAAAAAAATTATGATATTATTTCAACTCCATTTAAACACATTTAGAACCGGAGAAAACAATGGTTTTCCGAAAAAAATGCGAAAACGTCTCTCGAGGGTTCAGAATTCGGGGGGTCATATCTCAGAAAACCCCAAAAAATGAATAGCGGTTCTTGAAGCAAAAATGGTTCCCCAAGGTGCTCTACCTCAAAAAAATAGGTCCAGCAATTTCCCCCAGCTGCATTTAACCCCAGATTTTTAGAGAAATGTTATACCGCGCAACTTAGGCGGTGGACGGGAAATTGATTAACGATTCACGGTAAAAAAACATGTTCTATTTCGGATTGCTCCTGAGATCTGAGTTCTTTTTAGCACTTTCCAGCCGAAAAAAACGTCGATTCATACTCAATGGCGTAATTTAGGGGGGCCGGGCGCTGCTGCCTGCAGCCCCCCCTTTGTGGTCTGAGCACCCCCCCTTAGAGGGTCCGCACTCCCCCACCCCCGGTAATCGGTGGCTCACGTTGCTTCGTTTGCCCACGACCCAGTCGCCAGCCCCCCTCTTTGCAACATCCTGGATACGCCACTGCATGGGCTAATCGTCGAAAATCAATGACCCATACAGTCTCAATATCAGTACTGAAAGGTTTGATCGTGATATAAAGGTAACACATAATATAATAACATATATTTTAATACAGCTTTGTCAACATATTTCAAATCATTTGGTATATATATATATATATATATATATATATATATATATATATATATATATATATATATATATATATATATATATATATATAAATATATATATACAGTGGCGTAGCCAGAAAAAAATTTCGGGGGGGAATGACTTTTCGATTTTTTTGAAATGTGTTGCAATGCACTTAATTGCAATTTTAACGCAAAAAACGACACATATTAGCATTTTTCGGTCAAAAACATGCATATTTTTCACCACTGCAGCATCGAACGTAAAATTGTAGCTCAAACCTCCGAAAATTACAAAAACGGTGGCCGGCAATGGTCCAGTAGCTGAGCAAATTAGCAAATTTTCTGAAAATTTTTGACATAAAAACTGTAAAATTATATACTAAAAATGTATATTTTGTAACAAAAAACAGCTAAAACGATACACCAAACATTGTATTAAGCAAATACATAGGGCACAATGCAGATGCACATCTTTTCATTTAAGAGTAAAAGCAAGGGAACACTATGCCAAACAGTTGGAAGGGTCTGGGGGCGGCAGCCCCCAGAAAAAAATAGGGGAAATTTTTGATTTTTAGGCTAAATTTGGTCAAATTGGAGACGTATCAGAAATTTTTTCCCGCCGGACCAGTCAAACCCAAAAGGGGGGACCCTTGTGTAAAATTTCAGTCAAAAAAAATTTGGGGGGGGGGGGAATCCCGCCCCCCCCCCCCTGGCTACGCCCCTGCATATATATATTTTATATATATAATACATACATATATATATATATATATATATATATATATATATATAAACTTTTTTCTCCAGCCTATTTTGAAAGAGCGTTCAATTTTGAGCTCGGTTTCCCTCCATTTTCGGGGGATATAGGGGGATTTGTATTGTTGGTCGAAAAATGCCATTTTTCCTGATTATTCGACCTTTAAGGGTTTTAACACCAATATTTCACTTTAGATTTTTTTAAAAGGGGCGAGAGTATTTTTGGGCTAAAATTCATATTGGGGCATGGCACTATGGGGGTTTCATATTTTTCATCAAAAGATAAAAACCCCTCGCTTTTCTTCTTACCTTTATATACCATTTCCATTCGGAGACATTATATAACACATTCAAAGGGAGTTTTCATGCTTCTGACGTGGGTCGTTTTTTAGGTCCACATTCCTCCTCTTCTCAATATTTTTTTGAAACAGGTTTTTTAGCTTACGCCACGATATATATTATGTAAATTATTTTTTAACAATGGACGATGTAAATTATTTTTTAACAGATTTTTTAACAAAGCGGCGGACGCGGTGATGGTTTTCGACTTGTGCAGTTGACCGCGCTGATCTGAATTCCACGGCCCCATTTGCCACGCAAATCGGGAAGTCTGCCAGGAGCGCGCCCGCCACGCCGAGCGGTCGAGCACTAGTGGATGCGGCGGGGGTGCAGAGCTAAGCCTAGACTGGAGATACGGATATCACGGTAAAAATTTCAAATCTATGCTTAGACGTTGGGACCTTTTATTAGGTAAACCATTGTTTAACAGATTTCCCGTCCATGTATATATATATTATATATATATCAGGGCATCACGGAACCCTAAAACTGGTAAACCGGAACCGGAAACTGGAACCACTAAAAAACAGAACCGGAAACCGGGAAACCAAACCCCCTTCAAAAAGACCCAATATTTTGCAAATACTTTCAAAAAAATTTTTTGTTTACTTTTACTCACATTTTTCATATGCAACCCTTCAATAGCTTTACATTTGTACACTTAAATACGCTTTTGATTTTTATGTTAGTTTACTGTAATTTTGCTCTTTAATTCGGAGTGCAAAGATCATTGAGCCATGTGAAATGGCGGGGAGCCCTCAGAAAAAAATGGAGATTTTTTTACTTTTTACTGTTTAGATGGAGTTTGCCCAACTAAGATATTGAATCGGCAGGGAAAATTAAAAACTAAACATGGGAACGTCACATCAGACAGTGTATTATACAAAGAAGATTCAGCATAATGAGATACTTTTGTGGGGACACGGATAGGCTTTGATTTGAGAAATATTTGAGAACTTTTGGATTTTTTAGGGGGAGGTTACTGAGTTTTTGGATTTGGAGGGAAACGTATGAAAAAAAGTTTTTTGGGCGGGGCGATAAAGCCAAAGGGGGAACCCTTGCTCAGACTCATAAAAATTCAACCAAAGGGGCGGGGTCGACCCCCGCGCCCCCCTCCCTATTTATCTACGCCTTTGGGTCTGACTTGGGTCGGTTACAATTTTCGCTGGGTCCAGTTAAGATCTCGAATCTGGAGCCCACCTCGGCTAACCCAAACCCCTATTGGGAGAAGGGGCGGGGCGCGACACGGTCGCCCCTCTTTCCTTAGATGTTAGAGTAGTAAAGGTATTAGCACAGATTACATAATTTCAGGTTAGCGCTAAAAAGAGACCTTCGAAACCTTTGGACGCTTTTATTTAGTCTAGTTGCGAGAATACAGTGAAACTGGACACAGGAAGTTACAGCATTATCGATAAAGAATAAGCACTGCAACATAAGAAAAAGAACGCCCGAATAAAAAAATCAGAAGCTATTTGTACGTAGAGAACCGCTAAGAAAACCATAACTAGCACTATGATTACAATGTATTAACCGATAACATAATAAAACAAAAACAAAGACAAAAAAAAAGAATGAAGCAAGCAGAAATATATATATATATATATATATATATATATATATACTAGCTTAATACATTGTTATCGTCTGTGCTTGTTATCGTTTTATTGTTAACGGATATTGTAATATAGTACTAGTACTACATACAAATAGCTTCTGATTTTTTTATTCGGGCATTCTTTCTTATGTTGCAGTGCTTATTCTTTATCAATAATGCTGTGCTTCTTGTGTCCAGTTTCATGTATTACCGCAACTAGCTCAATGAAAGCCGAAGGTCGAAGGTCCTCGGTTTTTCACGCTACACTGAAAAATTATGTAATCTGTGTAAACCTTGCTATCTAACGTCTAGGAGAGGGGGCGACGGTACAGCCGCCCCCCGCGGCCCCGCCCCCCAATTTTCTCCAAGTGAGGGTTTTTTTAGGGTTCACGAGTGGGTCCAGACTCAAGTTCTTAACTGGACCAAGCAAAAATTAACCTGACCCAAGTCAGACCCAAAGGCGTAGATAGGGAGGGGGGTCGCGGGGGTCGCGACCCCGCCCCCCTTTGGTTGAATTTTATGAAATTGTCAACGAGGGTTCCCCCTTTGGTTTTATCGCCCCGCCGAAAAATTTTTTTCATACGTCTCCAAATTGGAGACTCCAATTGACCAAAACTTGCCTAAAAATCCAAAAGTTCTCGAATATTTCTCGAATCAAAGCCTATGCGTGTCCACAAAAGTACATTATGCTGAATCTTCTTGTATAATACACTGTCTGATGTGACGTTCCCATGTTTAGTTTTTAATTTTCCTGCCGAAAAAAATTCTGATACGTCTTTAGTTGGCCAAATTCGGTGTAAACAGTTAAAAATTAAAAAATCTCCATTTTTTTTCTGGGGGCTGCCGCCCCTAGACCCCTGCAACAAGTGGCTCACTGATCTTGCGTTTGCACTGCGAATTAAAGTGCAAAATTACTGTAAATACTAACATAAATATCAAAAGCGTATTTAAGTGTATAGAAAGTCAAATGTGTATAGAAGGGTTGCATATAAAAAATGTGAGTAAAAGTAAACAAAAAATTTTTTTGAAAATATTGCAAAATATTGGGTCTTTTTGAAGGGGGTTCCGGTTCCGGTTCCGGTTCCGGTATTTTTAGGTGGTTCCGGTTCCGGTTCCGGTTCCGGTAGTTTTAGGGTTCCGGTCGATCCCTGATATATATATAATATATATATACATGGACAAGAAAAAATCTGAGAAACAAAATAGTTTACCTCATGAAACGGTCCCAGCGAACGTCTACCACCAGCGTAGGATTTGAAATTTTCACACACAATATCCGTGATACTCAGTCTAGGCTTAGCTCTAGCCACCCCCGCCGCAGATCCACTAGTGCTCGCCGCTCGGCATAGGCGGTGGCTCAGTCTTTGTCAGGGCCATAGGCTCGCCCCCTAAGTCGACTAGGGGTTTGGGGGCTTCGTTCTCGTGGCAGACTTCCCCAATTTTGCGTGGGGGTGGATGGGGCAGTGGGATTCAGATCAGGCGCGGTCGAGTCCGCATCCAAAGACCGGTCACCACCGTCGCCGCTTTGTTAAAAAATCTGTTAAAAAATAATTTACATCGCTCCATTTGTTAAAAAATAATTTACATAATATATATCGTGGCGTAGCGGAAGAGGTGGCTAAATCTGATTTTTGGATTTAAAAACCTGTTTCAAAAAATATTAGAGAGGGAGGAATGTGGACCTTTTTTGCAGGACAGAAAACGACCCAAGACGTGAGAAGCATGAAAATTCCTTTGAATGTGTTATATAATGTCTCCGAGTGGAAATGGTATATAAAGGTCAGACCGAAGCGAGGGGTTTTTATCTTTTGATAAAAATATGAAACCCCCATAGTCAGCCATGCCCCCAATCTGATTTTTAGCCCCAAAATAGCTGTCGCCCCTTTTAAAAAAATCTAAAGTGAAATAATTGGTGTTAAAACCCTTAAGGGTCGAATAAGTCGGAAAAATGGCATTTTTTCGACCAACGATCCGGAGTCCCCCTATATCCCCCGAACCGAGGGGGGGTCAAAATTGAACGCTCTTTAGAATAGGCTAGAATAGAAGTTTATATATATATATATATATATATATATATATATATATATATATATATATATATATATATATATATATATATATATATATATATATATATATATGTATGTATTATATATATAAATATATATATGCAGGGGCGTAGCCAGGGGGGGGGGGGGAATGGGGGGAATTCCCCCCCCGAAATTTTTTCTGACTGAAATTTTACACAAGGGTCCCCCCTTTGGGTTTTATGGTCCGGCCGGAAAAAATTTCTGATACGTCTCCAATTGACCAAATTTAGCCTAAAAATCAAAAATTTCCCCTATTTTTTTCTGGGGGCTGCCGCCCCCAGACCCCTGCAACTGTTTGGCATAGTGTTCCTTGCTTTTATCTTAAATGAAAAGATGTGCATCTGCATTGTGCCCTATGTATTTGCTTAATACAATGTTTGGTGTATCGTTTTAGCTGTTTTTTGTTACAAAATATACATTTTTAGTATATAATTTTACAGTTTTTATGTCAAAAATTTTCAGAAAATTTGCTAATTTGCTAGCTTCTGGACCATTGCCGGCCACCGTTTTTGTAATTTTCGGAGGTTTGAGCTACAATTTTACGTTCGATGCTGCAGTGGTGAAAAATATGCATGTTTTTGACCGAAAAAATGGTAATATGTGTCGTTTTTTGCGTTAAAATTGCAATTAAGTGCATTTTAACACATTTCAAAAAAATCGAAAAGTCATTCCCCCCCCGAAATTTTTTTCTGGCTACGCCACTGTATATATGTATTATATATATATACCTATATATATATAAATATACTATATATATTATATATATACTATATATATATAATATATATAGTATATATAATATATATACCAAATGATTTGAATATGTTGCAAACAAAGCTGTATTAAAATATATGTTATTATATTATGTGTTACTTTATGACGATCAAACCTTAGACTGATATTGAGACTGTATTGGTCATAATTTTCGACGATTAGCCCATGCAGTGGCGTATCCAGGATGTTGCAAAGAGGGGGGGGGGCTGCGACTGGGGTGTGCGGAGCAAACGAAGCAACGTGAGCCACCGATTACCGGGCGTGGGGGAGTGCGGACCCTCTAAGGGGGGTGCTCAGACCACAAAGGGGGGGCTGCAGGCAGCACACCCAGCCCCCCCTAAATACGCCATTGAGTATGAATCAACGTTTTTTCGGCTGGAAAGTGCTAAAAAGAACTCAGATCTCAGAGCAATCCGAATAAACATGTTTTTACCGTGAATCAGTTTGAATTTCCCGTCCACCGCCTTAGTTGCGCGGTATATACATTTCTCTAAAATTTGGGGTTAAATGCAGCTGGGGGGAAATTGTGGACCTATTTTTTTGAGTAGAGCACCTTGGGGGAAGCATTTTTGCTTCAAGAACCGCTATTTCATTTTTGGGGTTTTCTGAGATATGACCCCCCGAATTCTGAACCCTCAGTGAGAGACGTTTTCGCATTTTTTTCGGAAACCCGTGTTTTCTCCGTTCTAAATGTGTTTAAATGGAGTTGAAATAATGTTCATAATTTTTTGAAATCAAAACAAAGGCACATTGACCCCGTTCCTCCCAAAAAAACTCAATTCACCAGAATCGTCCAATTTTTGATCAAATTCAAACTGAGGCTCAATTTAGGCTTGGGCTTAGGCTTAGGCTTAGTATTGGGCTTAGCCTAGGTTAGGCTTAGTATCAGGCTTAGGCTTATCCTGCCAGCTTAGCCGGAGACTCCTGCCAACTAAGCCTAGACGATGCCTTAAAACATTATAACGCACTCAAAACTGTGCAAAAACAAAGATTATAGCCATTTTTGGCTTCAAACTTTGGCTTACGTTAACTGCCCAAAGAAACTGAAAATGCAATTTTAAAGGGGTCATAGCACAGAAAATCCAAATTTGTGGATAGTCGTTCTATTACAAAAAATTCTTCCCTTGAGGTACTCTACTCCAAAAAATAGGTCCACTATCCCCCCCCCCCCAACTGCACTTGATCCAAAATTTGTAAAAGATTTTTCAGGGTTAAACGCAGTTGGGGGGAGAATAGTGGACCTATTTTTTTGCTCAGAGCACGTTAGGGGAAGCATTTTTGCTTCAGGAACCCCTATTTCATTTTTTGGATTTTTTGGATTTCTGAAATACGACCCCCGGATTCTGAGCTCTCAGCGAGGGACTTTTTAGAAATTATTTTCTTAAACCCATGCGTTTTCCGTTCAAAACGTGCTTAAATATAGTCCAAATAATGTTTACAATTGCTTAGAGTCAAAACTAAGGCACTTTGACACCATAACTGTCGAAAAAAATGGCCAAATTCACCAGAATCGTCCAATTTTTGACCAAATTTAAACTGGTCCTCAATTTAAACTTAGGCTTAGAATGAGGCTTAGGCTTAGGCTTAGTATCAGGCTTAGGTTCAGGCTCAGGCTGTCTTAGGAACTACAAAATCAAAATTTTTAAAAATCCTGCCAGCTTAGCGTAAAGAATACTTTTAGCTAAGCTAGACGATGCCTTAAAACATCACACTAGCCATTTTTGGCTTCAAACTTTTGCCCACGGCCACTTCTAAAACACTGAAAATGCAATTTGGACAGGGCTTACAAAATTTGTAGATAGGGGCTCTGGTACAAAAATGCTTCATGCTTCCCTTGCGGCGCTCTTCTCTAAAAAATAGGTCCACTATCCCCCTCCCCCCCTTCAACAAACTGCACTTGGTCCCTTGATTCCGCATTTTGGACTTTTGGAGCAGTGTGCATTTATATTTCTTTTGACAAAAATTGTTCAAAAACGTACTTAAATAAAAAGTGCTCCAGAAATTGCTGAATTTGAAAAATAGCAGAGTTTGTGCAAGAAATTACGAAAAAATGTAAAAAAACAATGATTTTGCTAAAAAATATATGACAAAAAATTGTCCACATTTGAGCTCGAATCTGATTGGCTGAAGCTCAGATGCAGAATCAGCTGAACTTTTTGTAATTTTACAAGATTCATATTAGTGCCTACTAATGAGTTGGCTCACAAAATTTCAACCAATTACGTAAAAATTATTGCTCTTTTTACAGCATTACTACAAATGTTAATATAAGGTGCCGATCTTTTTTGACAACCAGTTTAGCCCGATTACTCATGCGCAACCGGTCAACATTTTTGCGCGTAACTAAGACCAAAAATAAATTCTACTTACCAAATAACCTATAAAACCACTAAAATCCTAGGAAATTACTTTAGCTACACAGCATAATATATAATTTTTTACGTAATACAGCTCAAAAAGTCGATAATTGATTGATAACTCATCGATAACTACTAGGATTTGTTCAAAAAGCTTATTTGCAGTATGGCGGATCACGACGGTTCGAATGATGTATTGGGCGTTTCTGGAGATGCTCCCAATGTTCTGGAAAATGTGACGAGAAAAAAAAAAGATCATCATGACCAAAAATTCAATGTGTATTTTGAAAATATCTCCGCCCCCTCTGAATTGAATTACATCAAAGTTTGCACAAAAGTATAACTTTATAAGGACTATGTGTGTGTATAACTTTGTCTTTTTTTATTCACGCGTTCAACAGTTCTGCTCAATAAAGCTTACTTAAAAGTCGCACTGAGGTTGTTTGCGTCCTATT
>JASANF010006439.1:0-13963 GCA_030248245.1 Trissonchulus sp. WLG1_4
ATGCAAAACCACAAAAATCGATAAATTATGCCTATGATTAACACATACGGCAAAAATATTAACCAAAACTTAACCATTTTCTTACCAAATTTTAACCGTGCACGAGGAAAGATAGATCATGTCGTTACCATTACAACAGCTATAAGGTAGTAATATGACCTTGAAATAGCAGCAGACAGGCTAACAACACGTACGTACCCACCCCAGCGTACCCACCCCAATTTGCAACGTACCCACCCCAATTTGGCCGTACCCACCCCAACGTACCCACCCCAATCAGACGTGAGATGCCGTCACTATACTACTACGGCGCAACAGGTCTAATGTTGTCAAACGGTCACTCTTCTCACTCTCTGGATTACTTTTACGTTTAATATTCCGCAAAATAATTCTAATATTTTAAATTGTGATTTTATGAAAACGTGATTAAAGAGCACTTGATTAAACACTAACTAATGGCCGTACCCACCACAACGTACCCACCCCAATCAGGCGTGAGATGCCGTCACTATACTACTCGCCGTAAATATTTGCAAACCAAAGTAACTTTTAACAAGTTTGGAAAATACCCTTTGCCTGCGTACATAATTGGAAGATTCACTTTGCCTGAATCACCACGATTATATAATTGTTTCATACTGTGACCGGTAATTAAAACAAAACCTGAAAAATGACAAGAAGAACATCTGCTGAGGTATACTCTTTTGAATTGCAAATCTTTCGTGAACTGTTGAGCACTCACAGCAATAATGAGAACTTGTAAAAAATCTAGAATTTTTTGAAATTTTTTGAAAGAAAAACGTACTATAATTTTTTTCGTTGAAAAAAATTGTGCGTCGACACGTGTGTACTTCACAAGCTGATCTATCTGATATCATGTTTGTTTTGCTGATCTTTAATGCCCCGGTTGTGTGATGTCTAGGTTATAAATGGCGAGTGGTCCAAGATATGTGTCAATGTTGTTATTCTAGGGTCAGGAAGTAATCATTTGGTACCATACACCATTGTACTGGTGTGAAATCAAGCGGTGAGCGTCTTCAGGCCCTTCATGCAAAAACCAAAGCATTATATAGGTATATAAACAGTCCTACATGTTCTCGTACCGATAGGCAGGGGCGTAACGAGCTTAACGATCTTTCATGTCGACGCCCGTACCCCAGTACAGAGCATGAGCTGAGGCTTTGGCGAACAGCCACTCTGCATTGTCGACCATTCAGTCACGCACTGGAGGCTGATGGTAAAACCTTTCCCAGGCCAACATGTAGGCCGTTATCAAGCGTGGTCCGCTTGCCCAGGCACAGTAAATGTCTTTGTGTCTCAATTTATGATCGATCGTGACCTTGATGACCGTACCAGCTGCTTGACGACCTTCAGTGCTGCGGATACACGCCGTAAGGTCGAAACGCTCGTGAAAAATGCGGCGATCATGATGAAACCAGTGCTTTGTTGTCGGTTGGGTGAAGTCGTACCTTTTATGTGGGAGCTCGATCAGGTTGCCGTCTGGGCCCCGATACTTCCACATAAATGACAGCTGCATACGGTACGTAAAAAAATGGAGCACCGTAGTGGGCGAGCGGCCAGTCTACTGAAGGCTGCAAGTAGTGGTAGGCGTATGAGTCACGAAGTTCTCTGAGTATGGCCTCGATAGTTTGCTTTTCACTCAGCTGGAAACCAAACAAATCCCGTCATTGATCAGGTTGGAAGAGATGCGGGTATAGCATTAGCTCTGGGATCAGCTTGGAGGTCAGACAAACTCGAGCCACCCGTAGAGAAGGTGAAGTCACCTCCAGCCGAACGGGATAGAAATGGACCTCGTCTTTCTCAAATTTCGGGAAGATCCACACGACTCGAAAATACTGGATAGGGTCTCCAGGGCAATTATTAAGCCACTCAGCTTCTCCGCGACCCACACGATCTTCCACCAATTTATCCTGAGCCACTAACCACTGTCGCATTGCTGCAGCTAGGTAGGGATCACAGTCGGCCAACAAGTTAGCGACAGACATGTGTGTGAGGGTGACAGCTTCCTCCGAGAGCCAATGCAAAAATTTGCGCCTATGCTCACGCAAAAAAGGATGGAGACGTTCCGGGCGCACAGGGCTCGTGACTGGGAACTCGACTATATGCCATTCCCTGTTGACGGTGTAGTCCCAATAGAGGCAAGATGGTCGGTCGGTTGGGATATTTTGACGGACTGAGTCCGGTGCCAACTCCCGAGCATGCTCAGAAGGGTCAAATCGCAGCCATCGATGCTCGACTTGACCACTGTCGACAACGGGATCATGGAGCAGCCGAATCTGTTTGTACATAACCAGGCGCACTCGGAACCGTTTGTTTCTCAACATAGGTTATAGCCAACTTATGTAGGCTCCGTTATTGAGCGGAGGAAGTTGCTCCTCCCGTCGAGGTCGGCAACCAAGGTGAGTCTGTCACTAGGGAATGCTCTGCAAAGAGCGTTCTCCGGCTGTTTTGTTAGTCCTTGAGGTGGCCGGCCTTCAAAATGGTTGGTCCTGCGCTAGGGGAATGGGTGCCTCTGGGAATTCCGGAGCATAGGTCTATAGGAGCATCGTCAGCAAAGACACCGCCTGTCCGTCCTACCGCATGGGCCACTGGTTGGGTTGGCTGTTGTGGCCCCCCATGAGCCAGTGCCTGGACCCGTTGACGAATCGGCCCTATCTGGACGTCCCCCATATTGTGGATAATGCGGGCTATCGTCTTGTCGTTCTCTTCTAGCTCCGCCTCGGGTTTGGTTCGGCCGCCACCGCACTTTGCTGAAGGGCTACATTGAGGGCCTGGTGGGCGTCTCAAATTTGCCCGCTGTGAGGCGTTGGTACGCCGTGGGCCGACCTAAAAACTCGGTGTTGATAGGCAGGTGCATATTGCTGATATAGTAGGGCATTATATACAGCTCCCATTAGCGAGGGTGAGGCACCGCAATCACCTTATCTTAGACGGGTAAGTCGTCCTGCCAAAAACAATAGACTTTTCACACTACGTGCTACCCACTTAGCTCGCGGCGATGCCATTCGGCGTATGTACTGTATTGGTGGACCACGGCAAATGGTGGGCCAATCAGCTAGATAACCTTTTCACCCGAGGTAGGTTGAGGAACCTCAACCGGTGGAGGTGGCGGGGGTAATTCAATGAATTTGTGCAACTCATGCCCCGCTCGTAGTTGTGGGTTTGGGGGAGAAAAGGTAGGTGGTGGGGGGTCAGTTGACCTGCTGATACGGTAGGAGCCCCCTCAGTAGACTGCTCACGCCTACGCTTTGGTTTGCACCAATACCCTTGTCTAGCCTTGTCCCCTCTCGGTAACCTCACAGAGGTTCTTCTTCTCTAGCTTTCGGTGTTCCCACCTTCATGAGTTCGGGTGCTGGTGTAGGCTGCCGAGGTGATTCTAAAGGCGGTAGGCTGTGAACGCGAGGCGGCTTATACATAAGTTGGATCGCGCCGGCAACGGGCGAAGGCAACCTGTCAGGTCTTGAAATGAATTCTGCAGCAACCGGCTGTCCAACCATCACCACCTTCACGATATGGACTTCCTTCCTAACTTTCGGACTCTAATGACATGCAGTGGTGGGGCACGGGAAGTCGACGGTTTTGCCGCAAACCACAACCGTTGGCCGTACCCGTTCCGTGACCGGGTCCTCTTCCATATTCTCGAATGACACCGTCAGTGCGTCAAAGATTTTGGCTTTCCCCAGCAACCGCAGTTGCTCCTCTGGAATTTCCGGAACCGGCGAGTGCGGGAGTGGACGCATCGATCGCCGAAACATTATTGCTTGGCGCGCACGTATGTTCAACAAATTTAGGCCATGCGGGGAGTCGAATTTCGATTGAGACGTTCAAACCCGTTCCCGAGGTTCAACCAAGCCCTACAAGCGAGCTCGGATACACCCGCGGATAGTCCCCCTAAGGTCATCAGTGAGATAGGTACGGTCGAGGCTGGTCAGGGCCGTCCCCCAGGTTTTGTGCCTCTGTCTGACAGGTTGTCGTCTAATAGACTGAAGAAGTTGGTCACGCCGGGGGAAAGGGCTTCCTCCTCATGAGGTCGGGTATAGCGAGACAGACCGGTTATAGGGCCCAAGCGCATGTGACGGGCATCTCGAGTAGTGTTCACAGTACTGGACCATTGCCCGAATGCGACTGTCACGGTACTGATCTGGACCGCCTCCCAGAACAGGTCTTTGCCTGCTGCCATTTATAACCGCCGCGTGAGTTCTTCTAGAGTTGTCAGGTCATCGATAGCATTGACGAACAAAATTGGTGAAGGCAAGGGGGGCAGACCCTGCACAGCTGCTACACCTGCCTCCCTGAGTTCCTGTTTTGGCGACTCCAGAGCGAGCCGTAAGGCGGTTTCGTGCATACTAATGTTACACACCGCGTAGCCGCCCCATTCCCGGTCGTCGTGTTCGGGGATTCCATATGCTCTTATGGATTGCTCCCGATTTGCTCGACGACATAGGTATGAAACGTTACGCCATACCTCCGTGAGCTCTACCATACAGTCCTCAAACCCGAGTAGTCCAAGCCATTTGGCCAGGCGTTGAGTGTCGTTGTGAGCTCCGACGGCGATGTAAAGGACGTTTTGCACCGGGTTGAAGAGCTCGCGAAGGGTCGTCATCAGGATGTCGTAGTCGGTCAGGGCGTGGAGCATGTCCCCGACCATAATGACGAAGCGCCGGATAGGTTGACTAGTTGAGCCAGGCACTAGACCTGCGATCTGGATGGTGGAGACTTACTCGTCCTGCAACTGACCAAAAGCGGGGCGCGGCCAACCCGAAATCAAAACAAACAGAGCCGCTTTGCATTATAGCACGAATTTCGGCTAAACTATTGATCAGTTTAGACACATTGTCAATTAGAGTCACATTTCGCTGCTTAGCAATTCTACGCATATGCGAAATCAAATTCAAATGGTTTTTTCCGAAAATGCCTAGTACCAGCAAAAGCAACGTCTACCACCAAACTCATCTGCTCCCAAGTGTGCCGGTCGTGCTCGTCCGTGATGGTCTGGATGGCGTTAATCCGCTCTGCGTTCATCCGCCAGCGTACTTCCAGCTCGTCTTGAGTGGTTGCCAAGAAGCTGGACCCCGCAGTGGTGCATTAACCGAGGGGCAATCTAGGGACTTCCGGGCTAAGGGAGGAACACTTTTTACCGCGTAGAGACGCTGTCGCTCACGCCTCCTCCTTCAAGCCAGACGACGACGAGTTAGCTTACCCCGCTTCCCTTGGGAGAGATCCCCATGTCGTCGTCACTATAGTATGACCCATGAACAACTGGAAGAGGGGATCTACCCTTCCGGGATTTGGGTTCGAAATCTGAGTCCCTGTCCCACAAGGACAACGTGGCCAACTTTTTAGTCCGTTTAGTAAATCAAATAAACCAAATAATTAAGTTAATGCACCGCTGAAATAAGAAAAACATGTATATAATGTATATTATTACTGAAAAATACTGAAATTTTTTTTGCTGAACAAGCACATATATATATATAACTAACATATATTTGTTTTTGTGTTAAACCCCGACCCAAGGGGTTCGTTGAGTTAAGGCAAGAATATAAATTGCAATTTAGGGCGTAAAAGACCGCGTGCCTGCAGCCCTGTAGGTCGGAGAGTAACACCTTAAACCGTCGATTATCGCGGCTATCGGACAGTGGGCAGATAATTTACACTTTAAAAATACATTTCAAAAACAGGAAGTAATCACAATTGAACTAAAAACTGAAAACTACGCGAACATTTGCCTCAAGTTTAAGAAGAATTGCGACAATTTTAAGAAGAACAACCCACTTCTGTCAGATCAAGCCAAGTGACATCTACAGCGAAGGAAAATTTTTAGAGTACTTAACAAAGGCTGTTTTGAACTAAGGATTACTTCCGCGTTATTTCACAATACAGTAAATGTCAAATAAAGGTTAGTACAAATTTAGGACCCTATCTGGCAATCTAATAATTAAGATTTTGAAATATAGTTTCACAATAAATACTAAAATGATGATGCTATTTCCGAACTTTCTTCTTCGTTGAATTTTCCATTTGTCTGATGCGATAATTTCAACTGCCGTCATGGCTGCACACAATACAGAATTCGTTAGTAAACAAGTTATAGATTCACCCACAGTTTTTTATTTATAAAACCCCAAAATCAAAAACTCATGCCTCCCAAATCTTGGAGGTCTTGTCAGATCTCGAACTGGATTGCTAGATTCAAACTTTGCAGCTATACCGCGTAACGTTTTCATGTTCAAAAACCCTATTTCCAGTTAGCTCACTTACACACTCACGCATATCTTTGTTGGTGGCCATCCACCGCAGGTTTCCTCACTCACACTAGCCTAGGCTTTCACAGGTAAAATTGACGATGCACCGTTTTTCACTACTTTTCAAATCGTTTTCACTTCGAAATCTACATTTTTCTTCATATGTACACTTCACCAATTCCCAAAAACCTATCAAGCAATATTAAAACAATTCCTTGGGTCAGCATCGCACGAGGTAGTGATCACTGATCAGTCACCCCATTTGCGCGATCTGCCCTTTCACACTACGTTTCGTTTCACAATATCACGTTAAAAATATTTTGAAATTACTTTAGCTACACACAAATATTTAAGTAACCCAACTGTACTTTGCAAATAACATTAACGCGACCCAAAATGGGAAAAAATACAAGTATAACTGTGCAAAGTTACGACGTTTCACAGACAGTGTCAAAGTCCCTTGCTATTTCTAAAGTGACGTTTCTATCCGTGACTTGGCAGGGGGTTTCGGTCTCCTTGCTATCCTTACTTCCGCCGAGCTTTTCGCGTTTAAAAATACTTCCGAAGCTCAGCTGTATAACTATTACCTATAATTTACACATAGTCTGGGTTTTGTTTACGTAAAACACGTGAATACAGTTAGGTTTTTTATGTGTTTGTGAAATGCCATGGGTCCAAATTTCAAATTCGAAATTGTAGTTATGTCTTTTGTTTTCTAATTCTAGAATCTTAAAGATCAATGTTTTTATGAATAATTTGTCGACAATTACTTGTTTTTTCGTGCCTGTAGCAATCGTCCCCCCTTTAAGTCGGTTGTCCCCAGCCAGGATGTGCTAGTGAGCGGTGTAATGCTTACTAGATAAACGTGAATGAATGCGTGGTTAGCGCTGAGTGCAGGTATCGATTAGCTACTCTGGGTTTTTCAAGGCGGAGCCAACACTTATATAGCGCACGTGCATATAAAGACGATATACACAGCAAACGTTCGGCCAATAGCATAGTAACATTCATGTTATAACAATAACAAAACACACAGCGGAAGTTCAACTATTACAGTACATAGTGAATATGTAGGGAGCTGCTTTATAGATATGCTGTTCTAGTCTATTTTTAGTGGTTTTACATTGCTATGAATAGGACTTAGCATTGCTTTAGAAATGATTATAACGGTTAACTTGTTTTTTGTTCCATTCTCAGGACATAAGTAAATGACAACGATAAGTACAGATACGATCAAACAGGTATTATAAGCATCCAATACACACAACTCAAGTATGACACACAGTTAATCTAAGTAGTGATTTTTTTGGTATTTTTGTTTGTTTTTTTTCACTTTTGCCGTGATTTCTTACGATCAGCGCAATAATAAGAAATACAATAGGCACATAAACCAGTTTAGAACAGAAGGCTAATATGCTGAATCAATAACAAAAAAGTCACAAGTTCACAAACAGTTTCAAACGGTATTTCGACGCTTGCGAGTGGAAAATGATCGTTTTCGATAGGCGCGGCTAGATTCATGCTTCGCGGTTTGTTTCAAGTCTGATGGCACACGTAGGTAGGAACTCAGGAATGTCAGTAACGACAACGGTAGCCGCGATCGTGCCTACTGATCCCTAGTATCCCTAGTGGAATACCCTACCCATTTAGTCCAAAAGAGAATGGTGAGGACCAATTTTTTAGGCAGGACCGAATAGAGGGGGAGACCAGGTACTCAGCCGTTAGACGGTATAAACCGTATAATGATCCATCGACACGAAATTCAGGGGTTCATCCGTTGCAAGCACTCACCCACTGCTTGTCTGTGCGAGCGCTTGCAATGCCGAGAGGAATGTGGCGTTCACCGGTAGCTTAGCTCCATAAACTAGGAGGGTGATGGGGTGGTTGTTGTCCAAGGGGTCTCAGTACTGGTCAGAGCTGTCTCTTGCCCGCCACTCTTGGCTTGCCCTTGTTCCTGTCTGCTGACTTTGGGAATTTTCTGCACTGAAGGGGGAACTGGGATTTCAGTTGAGTCCTGTGGTGGCTTTGACAGGTTCAATGGGGTGGTGCTGGGTCCGCAGATTTGGGGTTGGGTTTACATTTTGACTTAGGTGGTCCAATGGGGAGGGGCTGGGGTTCAGGTTTTAGAGCGGGTTGGGGTTTAGGTTTTAGCGAGGGCTGGGGTTTAGGTCTTGGCGTAGCGGTGACGTTTGGGGGGGGGGTTTGCGTCCGTTTACCACTTGCGGTGGTCGGGGGGGGGGGGTGGAAGGTTTCGAGGGCGACTGTGCTTGTGCTTGTACCGATTGTGCTATATTAGCCTTCCGCGTAGGCGTAAGTGGGAGTTGGCGCTCGCGAACAAATTTGCAACCAGTAATTTTAATGTCGGAATCGGACGAGGTCTCCGTAGTAGCACTGCTGCTGCTAGAGGTGGTGGGTGGACGCTGCGGCTTCTTTTTAGACAGGGTTGGTATACTTGAAGCTGCGCGGCAGTCTTTACGGTCACGCGACGCTTGGTGACAGTGTTGCGTAGTACAACGCGTCCAACAATTTAGAACGTTCCAGCCGCAACTTCCGGGCCCCGTTTTTTGTTATCATCCATCTCTTAGTGACCTCCTGATAACGGTTCCACTCTGTTTTGACCTTATCCAAAGCTGCCTGCGCCATACCTAAAATCACCAAAGCGTAAATTAGACTATATTATTTCTTTTTAATTCTAACTACTTCTATGTAACTTATGATTTGTACATCGTTTTAACACCGCAACAAGTATATACTTAATTTTTAATAATTCATGAGTTATATACACTATGTACAAATATACTTTTTGGGCCCGTTTTTTTGAAAAAAAAAGTTCTCCGTTTAAGTTCCCCGTTTCGAATCGCACAGTTTAGAAGTTCTCCGTTTAATACACGAAGAACATTTAAACGGAAAGCCATGAACGGTTTAAATTTAAACGGAGAACTTAAACGCAGGGTTTCTAAAAACGGAGAACTTAAACGGAGAACATTTTTTCGAAAAATTGGGCCCAGATCTACTTATGGCACAACTTCTGATGTTGAAACATTTGTTCCAGACCAACGTGGTCTTGACTAGTGACTGGTCTTCGGGTATTCTGGATGGCCTGGTCCTTAGGATAGGAGGGGGGCTGTTCACTTATCGTAATTTGTGCCGATGGCACTGAAGTTATTGGCATTCTTTGCGCAATGATGTGTGTAACAATTAGAGACAAGAGGGGCAATTCGCTCGCGAGCAGTCCATACGAGCACCACATTGAGCCACCCGTCAGGCACATAGGCGTCAATCACCTGTTTTATGTTTTTCTCCATACTTTTTTCAGAGCTTCATTCAACTCCTCAAAATTTTTACCCTGCTTCTCTTCTATGTTCACAAATGAAATGAGTGTGGGGAGCTTCCATGTCAAATTATGAGGTTGGTCCGCTTTAGGTCGTACGTCCTTGGGCAAATTAAACATAACGTCCAGGTTAGGTAGTGGGGTATTGTTTAAAAGTAAGTAAGTATACAGGTTAGTGGCGTGTAGCTGCGTCACAGACCTCTCGTCGGAACATGTCGTAGCCGTCACGGTGTACGTTGCCGTCCTTAGATTGCAACCACAAGGTAGCGAAGTAAGGCACTGCGCGCATGGTGCTATGTTCTTGAAATAGTTTTGTGGGCACAAGTGACTTTCCAGTTTACAGGCGGGTGGTTCAAACACCAAGTGTTATTGCCTAGTGCGAACACGGGTTCCCCTTTTGGAGAGTTCTCTAAACTTATTGGGCATACATTTTTTATTGGCTCGTGATGCCCTCCACGTAAAAGCGCTATTTCAGAAGATGGTACATCCACTGATAAGACTGTGAACGCCTGTTTGCATCTAATTATTTCCGCACTTTTACTGCAACTTAGGAACTCGTTACTACCAAGTAGTACGCAGTGTTTTTGTTCCAAGTTTTTTCCTACATAGGCATGCTCAAGCGCTAGCCTCATGAAAGGAGCTCCAGCGGTTTGTTTCATTTGGCCAGTGCGAATCCGCCAAATTTTAAATTGATTAGCCTTATTACTAAGGGGCAGTGTAAGCTGTAGGATAAAATCTCGTCGGTTGTGCCAAACTGCTGTGACTGTTGGAATTCGATAATGTTGATCCGCAGACTCTGCGTCAAACAAAAGGCTTCGGTCATTTTGTGCTAAATGCTCACTCAGTTGCTCCGTAATGTTTATAACTAATCTGGGGGAGAGCACCTCAGGGCGTAAGTATCCAGAATTTATGGACAGTAGGTTGTTAAGCATCCTATGTGCTGACTCTAGGTGATCGTGCCAATGGAGCATCTGCGATGCTCCTGCTATTATATCCATAAATTTGCTGCCTTGTTGTCGCACAACAGCGCCCAATATGCCAAAGTCTCGCTGAATCGTCTTCAACCGTTAATTTAATCCTATTGCGCGTCATGCAAACAATCTGTTGTCTTGTGCAATAGCTTCAGTTTTTCTGTTGTCTCCTTAAATCTACTCATTGCTAGTCTTGATGCAGTAACTAATTCTTTATTAGTATTCTGCAGCTGCAGGGCCAATCCACTTTGTCTACTCTCAACTGCGTGCAGTGCGCGCCTTACAGTTTTGGCTTCGGCACCGTTGTGAAAACACCCACCAAAAATAAATTCGATAAAGCATGCTATACTTGTTAACAAACCTCGGCTCTTGCGACCGGTTCTAGTCTTAGGTGGTTCCCCCATAAGATAGCTTACGTCCAGGTTCATTTTAACGAGTTCCTGTTGTATCTCGTGCTGCGTCTGTTGCATACCTAGCTTTAACGCCTTAGTCAAATTGCATAGTTCTTCAGCCATCTCGTTGATTCATTTTATCTCTACCTTTTTGATGAAAAATATTGAGGCAATGCGTAGTCCATGTATGCTTTATGTTCAACTCCTGCACTGGCACAACTACGAGGTGCGTCACAGACTCCATGGTGTTATCCAACAGTCTCTCATAATAAAGTTGAGTGGTACGGTCTAAGTTTTAAAATGGCTGATTCCCAATTGGTTTTTGATGACGGTATTGTGGTTGCCGATGCGATAGTCAGAATTGATTGAAAGGTTGCGAATACCATCATAGCGCTTATCCCATCTCCTATATGGCTCCAATCTTTCTTGCGTGTTTTTAGGTATTTGTCAGTCACTTCAATTGCCTTCACCACCCCTCTGTGTTTTGTGTTCCTATAGTTGTCTCCAGGGCCCAAATTGTACGCTTTACATAGTTTTCCATCTACGTCCGCATACTTTTGATCGCCAAAATACTGTACTGAAGTCCAATTTGCAGCTCGCTTGGGTTTTTGTAGGGCGATCTCACCCTGCTGAGCGACCCTAACTGTTTAATATGGATACCCTTTTAGCTTTGCCCAGACTACATTGTCAGGTTGGAAAGCCATCTCATCGTCTTTTTCAGCCTAAACCCCTAACTCCGCTTTTTTCTTTCCCTTCGGTGGGGCCAGATTTGTGTCGGCTTCATTCGCATGCCTTTTCTCAGCCTTATTGTTGTCCGTGGTTTCACCTGGCAACCCTTCTTCTTCCAACACTGCTCTCGGAGAACAGCAGACTTTTAATTTGTTACGACTCACTACTTGCCTCTTGTCCGTGCGCCCTACACAAGGCCGAACCACTGCAGTTTCTGGGCTCGGGAGTTCGACAATGCGGTATGGTCCTTTCCATAGGTGGCACAACTTTGCAGGTTTACCTGGCGGTACTGCCGGCACATACAACCAAAACTTTTGCCCTACGTCCAGCGTAACTGTGCGAGCCAACCAATCGTAAAATTTTTTTTGCTTTTTCCTTGCCGCCTCTAAGTTTGAGATTTCTGGCTTCTTAGAGGGTAGTATGCTATCTCTAACAAACGAGATTTCTGGCTTCTTAGAGGGTAGTATGCCATCTCTAAGATACTCGAGCATCAGATTTGTGTCAGAGTCCGGCTCCTTTTAAATCTTTGGCAACAGTGCAGGCTGGGCCTCCAAGTCCTTCTACACCTCTGTTGTTGTGAATGCAAAGTCATTGCGCGAGCCTGTCTCAAAGAGTCTAGTCAGGGCATCGGCGTGTGTGTTTTCCTTTCCAAGCCTGTATTTCACTTCAAAGGTAAATTTCATCAGTTCTAAAGCCCACCTACAGATCAGGCTAGAGTTGTCTTTCATCGTTTTTATCCATTTTAATGGTGCATGATCCGTGTAAATGATGAACTCTCTGCCATAAAGATAGGATCGAAAATATCTAACTGCCCAAACTATTCCTAGGGCCTCTCTTTCTATTGTGGAGTACCTTGCTTCTTGACGACAAAACGCTCGGGATGCATACGACACGACTACCTCACCAACGTGTGTGTCCTGCCCTAAAATAGCACCTAGTCTACTTCCTGATGTATCTGTTGCTAATGTGAATTTTCGCGTGAAATCGGGAAACGCAAGTATTGGAGCTGTAGTTAGCCTTGGTTTGAGCAACTTAAAGGCGTCGTCACATTTGGAGGTCCACTAGAATGGCTTATCCATTTCTGCCAGTTGATGCAAGGGTCTAGCTATACAAGCAAAGTCCTTAATGAATCGACGATAATAGGATGCAAACCCGAAAAATGATCGGACGTCCTTCACCCTATTCGGCTGGGAGTAATTCTCTGCCACTTTAACTTAATCTGGATCCGGTGCTACTTTCCTGGGGCATGTCGTATCTGTCGATACGACATGCCCCAGGAAAGGAACCTTTTCGCGTCCAAACTGGCACTTCTTGTGTTTAAATTTCAGATTGCCAAACCTTAGTCTATCAAAAACCCCTTGAAGCCTTTCCAGGTGTTCCTCAAACGCCCTGCCTGTAACTAGAATATCATCAACGAAAAGCAACAATCCTGAAAACTATGAAAATGAAGCAACTATCAGACAACAATCCTGTAAAAAGCTCCATTGTCCGCTAAAATGTGCTGGGTGCGTTCTTAAGTATGAAAGGCATACGGTTATATTCATATAACCCGAAAGGTGAACAGAATGCCATTTTCCCCCTGTCCTTTTCAGCTACAAATATCTGGTGGTAACCAGAGGCCAATTTCATAGTCGAGAAAAACGTAGAACCGCCTAACTGATCTAAGGTGTCATTGATATTTGACAGGGGGTAGTAATCTCCGTACGTGATGTCGTTCAGTTTCCTATAATCTACGCGAATCCGCAGCGCACCGCACTTTTTTCTTGCCAACACTAGCGGGGACGAATAGGGGCTTGCCGACAGTCTTATTATCCCTTTTTCCTCCATTTCTGTTATCTGTCACTTAGTCTCCTCTTTAAGCGCTTCTGGTATTCTACGTGGCTTTTTCCTAATGGCAAGTTCATCGCCAGTGTTGATTGTGTGCTCCACTAATTTGCACAGCCCTAACTCGGTATCCGATGTAGAAAAGACGTCGCTGTTGTCAACTAACAGGTCTAGCAGTTTATCACGGTAGTCCCTCTCAAGTGTGCTTTGAGTAAGTTCTACTTGCTTCTAGATCCATTTCCTTGTTTCTGATAGCTGCATGGTACTTTGATGCTCGCCAGGTTGTTGGGTAGGTGTTTCCTTTACCACTTCACATGGTTCAAACATGCCTACTGTGAATCCCTCTCGCAACTTTAGTGGGGTGTCGTTCACGTTGGCAACAAGTACAGGTGCGTTCTCACCGGGCACCACTACTTCATTGGCCAACAGGCCGTACTTTTCTCCCAACTG
>JASANF010006440.1:0-23181 GCA_030248245.1 Trissonchulus sp. WLG1_4
GCAATTTCGACTTGTCAATCCATTATACACGCAGAGTTGCGAACTCTCCACCGATTCAATTGCATATTTAAGGTGGTAGTTGCGTTTTCGAGGTTTTGGTGATTTCTATGCAAACTTTGCACCCACAGAACTCAACTTACAAATGAAGCCCGAGCATGAATTTTAGGCACATTATTGTAAAGGTCAAAATCCCAGGCATGTATCTCACTTTTTTAAAATTCCAGCTGTGGACATTTTTAGACGGATTTAATTACAAAAAAATACGTTAAATTTTCAATGCCTTCGTTTTTATGCTATTTTCTCAGTAAATTGACTAGTCATTAAAAAAGTGGTGGAGAGCCTATGGATTTTAAACATGTCAAAGAACATACCAACTTTCAGACCCAACAGGTAATCATATGATTCAGAGCTGTGGCGCAAACTTTTTGTAAACAATTCTAATATTTTGGAAAGGACCTTTCTTTAGCCGCTTATACTGGAAATTCAATCAAAAGTTTAGCTTCAATGCATGGCATACTTTTAGATAAGATATAGTTCTACATAATGCAAGAGACCGCATGTGATTTAAAATTCTAAACGCTGAGCTACGGCTTTCCAAAAAAACACCTAAAAACGCAATTACACCCTTAATGCAACGCGCAGTTCTACAAACATTACGGCTACTGTTTTTTACGCGATTGCGTAAGTTGCTGCAAAAAATACGCATTACGGTCGAGAAGACAAACGACGAACATAGCTTGCAAAAAAATGTGTAGATTTGCTCTAGAGTTACGGCAAAAAACAGAAACCGCTTTTGGAACCAGTGCAACTAATCTGACAAATCTATTTCATTTCACTACACCTTTCGTCACCACAAGACTTTTCGTCAAAACATTTATGACATCTCAGCGGATTCCTTATTTCGACGTAACAGGACATGACGCAGACTGATTTGTCTTCTCGTTTAGTTCTTCGGGACGAATTGTTTTCGGCGTGAACATCTACTTCTACGTCAGTATTTTTCGGCGTCACTGATTCTCTAAAGTATATTGAACTAAAATGTATGCAATAAAATGTACCTACAAGCAGTCCTGTATAGTCAGTTTTCGTATGAACTTAATCTGTCATAATAATAAGCCAAAATTAGGCTTAAATGTCAAACTGAAAGGCTCATTTTAAGACAAGTGGCAGACACGGATAAATCCTATACATACGTCATAAAATAAACTAAACAATTTTGTTTCAAAAAGCCTGTAAATACGTTTGAAAACATTTACTAAAAAGCAAGAGTCAAACCACTCGAGTTACGTAGACTCTTTGATTACTTTGAAGGATTGGATAACTTTGCCTGGGCTTTCCAAGGATCAAAGTTGTCGTTCAGCAAAGCTTCTTGAAGCAGTTGTGTGTCGTTCGCGTCGAAATTTAGAAGATCGTTGAAATCTTCCTCACTGTTATTGCATTCACTTGTCTGGTTACCTGAACAAAAAATTAATGCAAAAAATTTAGCTTAAAAATTAGGGGCTACAAAACTTGACTAGTTTACTTTTGTCAACTAACTTATCTTTAAGTTGTATTTTCAAGAAACGGAGATCTTTGCATTTAGTGGCCAAATTTTAGTCCATAATCAAGCACATGTTGTATACTGCAATACAACTGTGCATTAAACTCTGTCAGACCTATCGTATTGTTGCTACAAACTGTTGTCACTGTATCCGGAACCACAGAAGGTAGCGTAAATGGTTGTAACGTTGTGGTGTCAGGAATGTCTTCCGTTGTCGTTGTCGAGGCACTGGTACTGTCATACTCGTGGTAGTAATATTCCTTTGCATCGCCGTAACATTTCACCTTACATTTTGTGTATTCGGTAGTTATGGCTTCTGAAATATGAATTTTTTAATTTTAAGTATTTTAATTTGACTTTTGTCAATTTTTGTTAATTTTGATGCCTTTATACTTATACGGCAGCAATAGCTTAAGTATGGTAAGTACAGTAATAACAAATAATTGTACATTTACTTATAAGCTGTCTTATGCATTAAGTTGGGTCTGCACAAAAATAAAATTTACTAAAAAATTTGACAAAATTTTCAAACAAGTGGAAGTGACTAATTACAAAAATCTGCAAAATAATTAACTAAACTTGATTAAAAACCTAGAGAAAATACTTCGAATTTATAATACAAGGATTTTTTAATACCAGCATTTTTTCCAGTTTTATGTAGGATATGACGTCCTTAAAAATAGTACCTACTTAAAAGCAAACCATTACTTACCAACAACCACAAACAAACACAAGAAAGTGACACTAGCAGTAAGCATGCTTTTAAAACGACTGTATATTTCATGTGGCTCTAGCTACCACGATGACCATATGGCATTCGTAGTCGCTCAATATTTAAGAGACTTAAAAGTATGACTCAGTACACCAAGAGTATTGTTGGTGTCTATTATGTACTCTTGGTGGCAAAAAAATGAGGGCAAAAAAATATATATTGGAATGAATTGAGGTTTAACCTGACCAGTGTGGGGAGATCTGAGTATTAAGAACAGAAATGCACGGCGGGAATCGGCGAGGAGGGTGCCCGACCCCCGGCGAAAGGGGGGGTCGTCCCTAGTTTTGGCCATTTTTCGGCGACAACCGGAACTTTTCACAACTTTTCGATTTTCAACTCATTTTTGGGGTACTGTTTTGGCTGCAGGTGAAAAGTTTTTGTAATTTTTTAAATTTTTACGCATTTTTGGGGCACTTTTTCGGCCATCAGAGGCGGATGGTGGGTCGAAGGGGGTGCCAGATGTCCGAGGGGGAGGTGCCGACCCCTTTAGGGGGGGGAGGGGGTGGATACCACCACCTACCCCCCACCTATGTGCATCTATGATTATGAACATGAATAAAAGACACATTTATAGACAATTCATTAGTTCAAAATGTCTTCTTTTGACTTGACAATTTTACCGTATTTTTCCCCGTTTCTTCCGTATTTTACTTATTTCAAACTTTCTTGTGGTTTCTTTCTTCTTGTCTTTCGTGGAGAACAAAATAAAAAAATTATTACAGAATAAAGACTGTGAGGGTTTATGCATCTAGCTTCGTATAAAATTATTAGTTGTAGTTCATATGTAGCAGGTTTCGCTAATGAGAGCAGTCCGAGGATCTGCTTCTGTACGTACATATGTAGTTTTAAAACCGGTCTAAGCCGTGTCAAAAATAACATAAACCTAACAGTTATTTTTTGACAAATAAATTAATAAGGATTACCAATGTTGTTGTGAAGTTTTTTTGCTATCACAAGACTTGCTAGCTTGTTTTTTTGTGTTTTTCGGACGTATGAGTACCTAATTATCATGATTTAAGACTTGCTAGCTTGTTTTTTGTGTTTTTCGGACGTATGAGTACCTAATTATCATGATTTGTTGCGATTTTTTAAGGTTTATTCGCAATTTTGAGACTGAAAAACATAACATCCGGATCAAATATTTTTGGCATACATGTGGGTGTTCCAGTTCAAGTTTTGAGTCTGCCAGAATTAGCTGGACCTTTTGATAAAACAGTTGACGTGATTTTCGTGACTACTTGCTGTACTGTTTATGCTTGCGATTCGTTCTTTTCATTATCAAATTCTGCGTTTATTTGTCTCAGGGTCCGGCATTTTTTGGTCAGACTTGGCTCATGAAGGGTTTTTTGCACGCGTTTGCCTTATTTCTGCATACACCTCTTGATGACGCAAAAAAACTTATAAATTTTAAATTTAAATTTTAATTCGATTCTCCCCTTTATTATAATTTTAAGCTTTAAAATTATGAAAAAGTTTGGAACATGGCATCCTGTTCTGGCGAGTTCTTTTATTAGGTCTTTATCTGAAATTGAACAGAATTACACCAGCTACGGAGTTATAAGCACAGATTTGTCTGTTATATGTAAATGCTAAAATCTAACAAACCTAAATAAATTTGTGACACTCCAACAAATTAAGAAAGTGATTATAAACTAACTGTCTACGAAACTTCTTTTACAAAACAGTTTTTCCTGCCGCCACCTCAGTGGCGGCAGGACTTTACATTACTTTTCGTTTTGTAATTACATGTGTGCATTGTTCTGCATCAAAATACGGTTAAGGTATCGGGTTATATAATAAGCATAGGGCTTTGTTAACTTTGAATAGAAAAATTGAAATGTTTTGATTTAGGTTTTGAAATGTTTTGACTTACTTTGATGAGTTCTTTTTTGCCGAAAAGTGCCCATCCAAGGAGGGGAAGACAACGACGTTTTTTCCACTAATAATTTTTTGATCGTTCCGTTTTGTATTTATAATTTTTAACAAATTTAAGTACGACGTTCGAGAACTAATCAGATAATGATAAATTAATTCGAATAATACGTTGCAAGTGAAAACCTAGCCCCCTCATTCTCTAAAGCGGCATTGCATAAGTAAGTGTGAGATAGGGCCGTTACAGTATTTAAAGGGTTTTACGAAAGCTCAGCATTGGCCCAGTAGCTCAACTGGTACAGTGCTGGTCTGCAAATCCAATGATTGGTGGTTCGAATCCCCCTTGGGTCATTCCGATGAAGATGCTTTCTTTCTTCCAGTAAGAACCCTCTTGCTGTCTTGTAAGAACCCCCTTGCTGTCTTGACATGACGAGGCGTACGAGAACTAATTAATTAATTACAAATTAGATATAATAATAAATTGCAAGTTTAGAGTGTGAACGTAGTTGCCCCCTCCTCTAAAGCGGCATTGCATAAGTAAGTGTGAAGTAAGAAAGGCCCCTTAGAGTACATGAAGGGATTTACGAAAGCTCAGCACTCCCAGTAGCTCAAATGGTAGAGCCATGGTCTGCTTATTTCTTATTAATAATATATATTTTTCTCGAACTATACATTTGTAAAAAATGTTTTCAGCAGGTGGATTCCTGAAAAATGCAAAATCAGCTCTACATGTTTCAGGGGGCATATCGTGAAAAATATAAATTTTCAAATAGAAGTTCTTGAAGAAAAATTACTCCAGAGACGGGTGGTTCGAATCCCAATTGAGTTCCGATGAAGATGCTGTCTTTCTTCCAGTAAAAACACCTTGCTGTCTTGACATGGCGAGACGGAATAAAATATAGGTAATATCTAAGCTTCTATTTAAAATATCCTACTCTTGGCCTCGATTGAATTTTAGCTTAATAGGTTTTATTTAAATTAAGGTTTGTAAGCCAAAAATGGTTGACCTTGATATTTTTTCAAGTAACCTAATAGGTTTAATTTTAATTTTTTAAGTTTAATTTCAAGATAAAATTTGTTCTAGTAGTTACTTCAGCAGTTAGAATCAGACGCTTAACATTTCTAATTTTATCAAAGAAATAGCCCTACTTGATAGTGACACCATCGTCCATGTTATGTTTCTGCTTATGCGCAACAATTTCTTAGAATTAGTTGTTTAGAGTCTGTTTGTGTGATTAAAGTAGTAGATGTCTGACCAAAAAATGTGCGTGGCGAAATTCAGAGTTTTACTGAGCCTAAACCATTGGAGATAGACCCTACAATGTATACATTTTCTGAAAGCTCTTTTGCAGGAGAATTCAACTCGAATTTAAAAATTTTAAAATTTTTTAAAAAATTTTAGAATTTGTTTTTTTTTACAGAGTGTTTGCATGAATGAAAGTTGCTGCATATGATAATGCATATGATGATATCTTAAAAAAATTCTTTTTCACTTAGAACTAAAAATATGATATATCTTTTTCAATTCTGCAATTGGCCAAAAACCTGCAAAAATGCGGTAAATATGAGCAGAATCAAAAAATTTATAAAGAAACCTTAAATTGAGATATTGTATTGAATATTGAGATATTGTATTAATGTAGCAGGAGGCTCAAAATTACAGGCATTAACATTAATTTTTACTTAGCCTTCACATAAAAGTTTGTTAAAAACTGTTGGGGAATAATTGTATGTGTTCAGGAATTTGTTGGCGGCAGGACAAAACTTTTTGTAAACTTTTGTAAAAGTTCGTATGTGTCAAAAGCAGAAATTCACTATAAAAGTTTGCATGAAAATCCTGCTTGTTTGTTTGCAGACAACTTATGCTATGCTCAAATCAGCGAATGAATGCCGTTCAGTGCTTATACAGTTAAAGCAACAATACTATAGATTTTCAGTCACGCGTTATAAAGCTGTGAAAGCATATTATGATTATGCCGTCGTCACCAACTGCGCAGGATTTATAGCTGACTGCGTTCTATTGGCGCTATCGCTTTATTTTGTTCGCCAAAAGCGCCTTTCGTGGAAGCGTTACTACGCAGTTGCTGCTTTAACAATATTAGAACTTTGGTTGAATGGGTTTCGAGCTATCCAGCACATAATGTATTGTCTTAATTATTACCCATACATTTACTACCCATACATTTACAACTCCATTTTTACTTTACCGTACACAGTGAGTGAAATAACATTTGGAGTTTTAGTAATCCTCCAATACATTGCAGTGGCTTATCCTATTTATTATCACGTCAATATTCGAAAACGGCACTACATTCTAGGTTTTAGCATGATTGTTATTAGCGCCATGCCAATTTGGTCGTTATTTGAATTTTCTGATCACTCCACTGCAGCTGTCACAGTTCGACTGGTGATTCTGACAACTTATTGTTTAGCTGTTGCGTTTGTGTTAGGCGCAACTGTTCTGAAACTGCGCCAAACTCAAAAACATCGCAGTAACACATTGTCATCACCTTCGCTTGCCAGTACGACCCGTTTTACCTACACAGTGTTGTGGAATTTCGTACCTTTTGTATTGGTTACAGAAGAGTGTGGGGATTCTATAGTGCACATTATTTATGCCTATTTTGAGCACAGCTTGACCAATGAAATCGGTCCAAACTGTACCTTTATCGACTCTTTGTACTATCGCTGTTTCGACTGTGATGGCTACTACCCAGTGTTGCAATTGCGCCAGATGCAGAACCGGATGATACTACTTGACGTTGTCTCCGGATATTTGCCCCCCTTGCGTCGCCTTTTTAGCGCTGTTCTGTTTTGCACACGTGAGCCTTTGCTACGCAACACTATATTTGCCGCATTTTTTTCTGGTTTCACATATTTATCAAAAACCTGTGCGAGATTTTTTGCGTTTCGAGGCCGACAAAGGTCGATACCTGCAGGCATCTGTGTGGTTCGTACTGGTTCTAAAGTTGCAATTTCTGACGATGCCCAGCCACCGGACATTTTGGAAAGGGACGCTAGCCAAGCCCCAGCTTTGGCTCTGTCTGTTACTTCGGCCCAGCCACCGGACAATTTGGAAAGGGACGCTAGCCAAGCCCCAGCTTTGGCTCTGTCTGTTACTTCGGCCCAGCCACCGGACAATTTGGAAAGGGACGCTAGCCAAGCCCCAGCTTTGGCTCTGTCTGTTACTTCGGCCCAGCCACCGTACAATTTGGAAAGAGACGCTAGCCAAGCCCCAGCTTTGGCTCTGTCTGTTACTTCGGCCCAGCCACCGGACAATTTGGAAAGAGACGCTAGCCAAGCCCCAGCTTTGGCTCTGTCTGTTACTTCGGCCCAGCCACCGGACAATTTGGAAAGGGACGCTAGCCAAGCCCCAGCTTTGGCTCTGTCTGTTACTTCGGCCCAGCCACCGGACAATTTGGAAAGGGACGCTAGCCAAGCCCCAGTTTTGGCTCTGTCTGTTATTTCAACCTATGAACCTGAAACATAAAATGTATTCGCACGTGCTGAACACAGGCATACATAACATTTGATTGTTTCATATTATATTACGTCTGCATATCCACAATTCTCACTTCACCATTACATTTGGTCATAATTTTAAAAGTCAATGTTCAAAAATTGTAATTATTCTTCCTTAATTCATTTTAATTACATTTTCTCAAACATCTTGCGGTTCCCAGCCGTTGATGATACGGCTAGATTTTGGACGACCTCTGGGCTGCTGCTCTACACAAGTTAGTTTGGTTTTTGATGCTGTGTGTTAGCGATCGGCTCGGCCGCATATTGACGTGACTTTTGGCTGCTCCTTCTACTGATCACAGATCTTCACCGGGAGCACCCCCTGTTCGTCCAGTCACTCATCACATACCTTTTACTACTTTTTATTTGTGAACTCATACTCAATGTAGTTGTGTAAAAGTGGCTATATCTGACTTGCTGTACAGTCAGCCCAGCGTGAGTGTCAAAAACGGTCGTGTATTGTTTCTGCGCTCTGTGTTTTCATTATCCACGTGTTTAGTTTCACTTTTATTGTTTTTCTTGTCGCAAATGGCCCAATTATTATCTTACCTTGTTTCTTTTAATAAACCAACAAGTTCAATGAATTTTCGTACCTCATCTTTGTCTTCTATTGCTATTGTAGATTAGGCTTAGAGTCAGGTAGCGCTTCTGTGTGCGCGAGTGAGTCCGTTGTCCGTGCGCTAACTGCTCTATCCTCGTAGGTAAACCCCCATACCCGACGGTGTCCGGCAACCCCGCCCCGTTCAGAAGACTCAGATACTGTAACCTGCAAGCTGTGCCTGCCGCGAGGTACGGTCAAACGGGAGAGAGGACTCTTCCTAAAACACCTACCCCGGCCTAGGCTTGAGCTATTAGTAAGCGCCCATTGACTACGGCCTTAACAACTTGGCGAGGCTGCCAGGATCAGGGGTATTTACCTCATATTGAGCCCCCATGTGTAGTTTTTGTTTTTGTAAATTGTAAAATTTAGGCGTATTTTTGTGATTGTGTATCAGTGGTGATGTGATATTTTTTTATAATATTTATCGTGTAAATTGTGTAATTTTTTTGTGTCTTTTCTTTTTTGGGGTATTAAGTTTGGTATATATTGTGTTAATTTTTTGGTATATTTTGCTGTCAATTTCGTGTGTATAAGTATATGAATGTCTGTCTTTTTGTCCCCCCTTTTCCCCAGTTTTGTTTCTTTCTGAGTCTCAATTATTTCTTCCCCATGAGTTAGGACATAAGTTAGTTAGTTACCCATTATTATTTGGCTTCCAATAAATTTTACATTCCCAGTCTTTGTCTTCAACTTCTGATTCCATTGGGTGTTCGTAGGTCTTTCCAGCTATCTTGGAGATTCCACGCGTGAGCCCCAAACCTGAGAGGGGGCCGAAAGCTGAGTTTTAAGCGATTTGTTGCGGTCTCCAACCGTTAGATTACGTTCCACTTGGGCTCGGGCGCACGGTCATTTTCGCCCTTCTGTCCCTCGCCTTCAGGCCTAAATTCTAAAAGCTCCTTTGTTCGTCGTTAAAAGCATGTTAGTGGTTGCGTCCCTAAAAATACGAAACTGCTCACAATTTAGTGTATCCCCTTCAAACACACCATCAGTAGGGTGCGTGTTTTGTCAGAGGAAATAGCAGAAAAAGCCGTTTTGACATACTTTACGTGTTGTGCACCAAAACGAGACAAAGACTAAGCACTGATTTAGGCAATCCAGCTCGTTTTATCATACCTAAGCGTTTAATCAAAGAAGATGCATGCATTAATCCGCATAATAAGCATATAATCTTAGTTTGCGAAACATGCTTTACAGACAGAATTGCGCCAACTTTGAATAGTTCAAGAAAGGGACAGCTGCTGAAAGTTAAGGAATAAAATAAGTTTTTTATGCAGCAACATTCAAGCTTGATATTAGTTATTCTCGAAGTTGAGGAATAGCTCAAAAATAGTTGAGGAATATTTCAGAAATAGCTGAAGTATAATGAACATTATTGCACTAACCAAAGTTAGAGAATAGTTTATACTTCAGCTACTGTCCTGCAGTGTGAAAGTTGCATATTCTTGATCTAGACCAGAAATAGCTGAAGGGTAACCTTAAAACTTTTAAAAAAATTACCAATTTTTAAATTTTTACTATAATCATGCTTATTATGCTTACATGTTTATTAGCGTAAAAATAAAAAATCAAAAGTTTCAAATGCTCGCTTTTGGGTTTTGCTCACCATCAGGTTAGCGATAATTTCGGTGAGCGGACGAGAAACAAATAGAACTTACTGTACCGCCACGCCGACCCAAATTAACAGAAGCTCATTTGCATTTACGCGCTACAATATGCAAATGAGCTAACGCTACTGAATTACGGATTATGTAATTCAGTGTTCAGCGCGTAATACCTGGTGAGCGGCGGGGTGAATCGTGACAATTCGCAACAGTGCCCTCCTACCCACCCATGGCATTACTCAACTCTGAGAGAATCAAAGAGTTGAAACTTTAAATCTGGTCGTCAGTTACCTGGACTAGAATTTATGCTTCTGAGCAGCATCCGTCACACATATATACATTCAAGCATTTAACTAGCCTACTGTGCAATACCCGCGTGCCAAGTGCCATGCCTCACTTTTTTGTCCACATGACATCGAAAACAAGATCACCCTTGTCGACCAATGTGTGGATAGTCGCATCTCATTTGAACCCTTGAATAGTCTAACTCAAGAATTAGAGAAATTAGGGCACACTCGCTCCACTAAGTGGGCACTCCCGGCAACTTACTTCCCGAACCCGGCAGTCTTTACTCTTCCTATAGTCTAGCTGCGAAATGTCTCCGGTTGTCCGGTACAGGGTACACTGCACGTGTTTTTAATTTATGTGACATTTTCACAATGAAAGGTTATATTTCAAGGCTTTGCCGTTAGTTAGCCTATACATGGACGTGCTTTCTACATACAGTCGTTTTCAAATAAAAATGGATTTGCGCGACGCCATTTCATCATCCGACGCGTCGGATTGCATCACCGAGGCCGTCGGATGACGTCATTCGACGGGCCAGGCTGGGCGTCGGATTGCATCATAGAGTTAGAAATTGGAGAGTTTGCTGGAAAAATGTAGGAGGGTGACTACTCAGCGAGTTATGAAAATTTTTTATAGTTTACTTTTATATGTAGTTTAGTAGGTGTTTTTTGCGAAATTAAGGACAATTTTAACTACTGAATTCTAATTTTTATCAGTTAATGCAACTAAAAGAACAAAAATAGTTAGTATTTATAGTTAGCCAAAAAAACCACCCTTATTTAAAACTTTAAACCTGAACTTTGACAGCTAATTAATTACTAGCTGGCAAAACTCTAGGCGTCGGATTTCATAATCGAGGGCGTCGGATGACATCACCCGACGCGTCCGATTTCATCACTAATCCCGACGCCTAGAATCTATTTTCATTTGAAACCGACTGTAGTAGTATGTGCTTATCAGTATCACTTGTAAGTGTGTATCATGTCAACAACTAGACTGGAACTAAGGCTCGGTTCACTTCACACGAAGTCATTTCCGCACAATTTTTCACGAAATTTTATCATTTCGCGTAAACAAGCAAATACTCAATTTTCAAGCAAATTCCACGCAACTAAAATTTAGCTGTTGATCGCTGTCATCAGCAATTTTACGCAACTACCAATCAAATTTCTGCTGGTAGTCACGTTGATGGCTGACATGAGATTATGCGAACATAGTTGACTCCTAATATTTACTCCACCAATTTGATTACTGCACTGGAAATCGATATATTTCGGACTGGGCCCATCCGTATTACTACAAACATGCCCTGAATTAAATTAATCGCGAATTGATTAGAAGTTTAAATAACATGCTAATTGTGAAGAAACTTCGACCAGCAATTAAACGTAACCGAAAATGTTCACAGAAATTTGTTGTCGTAGTTTTCATTTAATATGGTGGAATGGCGGCCTCAAATTTCAGTAATGCCAGTATTGCGGGCAAGTTGTCATTTTCGTGTAGTTTTCGTTTTTGCAGTTTGCTGTTTTTGTAAATGCTCATGTGCTGACCGTGCGTAGCAGGCTTTTTTCCGATTTTAGTGTAAAAACTGTGTGAGCGAAATGTAGTGGAAATAATGAAATTAATGTGGAGTTCAGGGAACTGTGGACTTAATGGAACGCACGGTGGCTCTAACGAAACAGTTTCCGCCCTAGTGGGATGTTGGTGTTGGTGTTTTAAGGTGGTAGTGTCGCCAAACCAGTTTTGCTTATAGGTTGTGAAAAGACAGCTTTCAACGCGGCGGCCAGCCGCCGCGTATATACTATAGTGCAAAACTCTCCTACGCTTAGCACGCAAACTAAACTATTCTAGTGTAATTTGGCAACTAGGTCAGTGGGTTACACATATTTTGTGGGCGTGTGTTTAAGTTTGTGTACGTGGTACGTACATACATGAGCAGGTAGGAACAGGCAGCGACTGCATTTGCATGTCTGTCAAGTGCTGGATAACTCTGTGGACAGCACTGTATTATGACAAAACCTATTGCATCAGCGTTTCGTAGATTAGGTATTAGCACGTTCGTAACGACACGCCACAGTTGAAAATGGGAAATGTTTCGCGTAATGGGCACAAGTGTCTTTCGCGCCAGATCCATTTGTTTTGACTCAACTCTTGCAATTTTGAATGTTTTTTTGCGTTGAAATTGCCCAAGTTTTGGTTCCTAGCGTCGTTTAGGAAAAAAAATAAATGTGTTTTTAGAGATTGGCCGGAAAAAATCCAGAATGCGTGAATAAAGTTAAATAAATGCACCCGCGATTTTTCGACCAGGACTGAAGGTCTAGCAAGCTAAACTCACGCATGTAAAATTTTCTGACGAAAAGGTTTTTAAAAATTAATGCCGAAATTATCAGCGAAAATTAGATATATATGATTGACATTGGATTGGATTTGGAAGTTTTATTTACTTAAAAATGTCAACTTGTACTTATTATGTTAAAAATTTTAGTGCCGCGTTTTATATTCGAAGAATATCGCTATAAGCACTATCAGCATGTCACAACGAAATCTATCTCTAACAAATGTAACTTTACTCGCAAAAAACAAGCTAAGTTTTCGGCAAAAATATTCAGTAAGTATCAAGCATTCACTTTTAAGTACATTGGCCAGAGGCCATCGTAAACCTGTTTGGCAGTGAAAGTACTTTTTCTGAATTTTTGTATTTCGCATAAATAAGTCACCTTTTGCAGCCATTACAGTGCAAGAACTCAGTGAACAGCGTTCCGCAATTGGAACTTAGAATGAAGAAATTATATTATGAAAATTTAAATTGTTCTGTTGTTGTGTCCGTTTGGAAGCAGATAAAACTGTATTGTCGATTTTAGGAATAGAAATGTGATGTCTTGCAATGAAGCATTAGCGTAGCAAATTAAGGAGCTGTATGGTCGAGCGGTTAGTTTATTCTGTTGGTGACCGTGGGCTGACTTCGTCGATTCCTAGCAGCTCACTTTTTGTCAGACTAGTTATTTTCCAATACCCTGCTCAAGAACAATGAAAGCACCAACTTACTGATTATAACAGGCATATTAGTTGTGACAGACGCAAAGATACGGTAAAAGACGTGTAACACGCACTCCGCACATTCAGACTTTAACGCTAGCACTGCGTTAAGATACCAGAATCAAAATTAAGGACCTGTTGGGCTGTGGCCCAACAGGAACAATGAGTGAATGTGTAGTCGTATAGTAACACAGTAGATAGACTAAACTACAGTAACCCTATAAGATAAAAGTAGAGAGAAGTGGTAGTAGACAGAAGGGGTAGTAGAGAGAAGTGGTAGTAGAGAGAAGTGGCAGTATAGAGAGGTAGCGTACGCCAAATGCGGTATGGTGTCAAATAAATATTGGCAGACACTAGACTACCAATATCTACCAATTTCTTGAATTATTCACCATTTGTGAGCCAGATATCAAATTGGCCAGCTTGTGAAGTAGGTACACATAATGTGTGGACGCACTAAAGTCTAGGTATTTTCTTCCGATTTTGAAATAAGTTTTTTTATTTCTCGCAATTTATCATTATTGCTGTGATCACTTCACCGTTTACGCATAGTTGCGCAGTTCAAAAGCAGGTATTACAGTACAGCCACTCAAGCAATTTGCACTAAAGTTTGTGTGCATTCACTAAAACTTAGCAAGGGCACGTTTACGAAAGTCTGTAAAGTTGTTTACAGAGTAGACTGTTTACAGATGAGAAAGCCCGTTTAAGAGGGTAAACGCGTTTTTCGGTTGTAAACGTTTTTGACCGTTTAAAAGTTTAAACGATTAAACAAGTAAGCGTTTAATCATTTAAACGGTTGAAGTAAGCGTTTAAACGCGTATAAAACGTTTAAACGATTATACATGTAAACGTTTAAACATCAAACGGTTGAACGTTTAACCGCGTTTAAACGTTTAAAAGTTTAAGTTAAACATTCAAACGAACCAAACGTTAAACAGTTTGCAAACGTTTTTTGAACCCATAACGTTTAAAAGCTTCCAAACGCGTTTAAACGGTTCAAACCGATTAAGGGGGTAGTGTCGCGAAAGCAGTTTTGCTCATATAGGTTGCAAAAAGAGATCTTGTTGCTTGAACTTGTACGTTCACTGAGAAACTAGTCCAATGCTATACTGTGTTAAATAAGTACTGCCAGACAGTAGACTACCAATATCTACCAACATCTTGAACCAATCACCGATTGTAAGCCAGACATCACACAATAAGGACATGAAAATTCAAAAAATTCAGCCAGATATCAGATTGGCCAGCTTGTGAAGCACACATAACGTGTCGACGCACAGTTTTTTGCCACAAATAAGAAAAAATAAAAATGAAGGTTCGTTTTTCTTTTAATTTTAAAATAAGCGTCTAAATTTTTCACAATTTATCATTATTGCTGTGAATACTTCACTGTTTACTCACAATTTCACAGTATTAACAGGTATTACTCCGCAACCACTCAAGCAATTTGCACTAAAGTTTGTGTGTATAAACTACAGCATATGTTCTTTTAGTCTATGTAAACAAACTAAACAAATAAGTTGATAATTGTGACGAAAAAATCGAATGTGAATAGGTTTTCAAAACGGAATTTTTCCGACTTTGCGACCTCACTGCTAACAGTATGCTGCATCAATTTTGATGAAACTTGGCGAAAATACTGGCCTTAACATATATTTTCAAAATATATAAAGAACGATGTCTTATCTTTTTCTAAAAATGTTTTACAGTTACGCAAAATCGACTGCTTTCGCGACACTACCCCCTTAAGCGTGCCCATGACTAACTAAAACAAATGTGCTTTAGTCTGTGCAGAGAAACCGAACAAACAGAATGATAAGAGTGACGAAATTATGAATGTGAGTAGGTTTTCAAAACGCCATTTTTCCGACTTTGCGACTTTACTGCTAACTGTATGCTGCATCAATTTTGCTGAAACTTGGCAAACATATTTGCTTTAACATTTTCAAAATATATAAAAGCAGTGCCATACCATTCACTGAATAAGTTTTACAGACGTGCAAAGTCGACTGCTTTCGCGACACTACCCCCTTAAATAAAAACTGTGGACCTATCACAACTGCTGTCTTAACGGTACACAATTGATGAACCTAGCTTCGTAAACTAAATGCCCTAATGAATTAAGGGGGTAGTGTCGCGAAAGCAGTCGATTTTGCGTAACTGTAAAACATTTTTATAAAAAGATAAGACATCGTTCTTTATATATTTTGAAAATATATGTTGAGGCAAGTATTTTCGCCAAGTTTCATCAAAATTGATGCAGTATACTGTTTGCAGTGAGGTCTCAAAGTCGGAAAAATGACGTTTTAAAAACCTATTCACATTCAATTTTTTCGTCACAATTATCTAGGCCTACTTATTTGTTTAGTTTGTTTACATAGACTAAAAGGACATATGTTGTAGTTTATGCACACAAAATTTAGTGCAAATTGCTTGAGTGGTTGCGGAGTAACACCTGTTTGAACTGTGAAACTGTGCGTAAACAGTGAAGTACTCACAGCAATAGTGATAAATTGTGAAAAAGTTAGACGCTTATTTTAAAATCAAAAGAAAAACAAACCTTCATTTTTCTTTTTTCTTATTTGCGGCAAAAAACTGTGCGTCGACACGTTCCGTGTGCTTCACAAGCTGGCCAATCTGATATCTGGCTGAATTTTTTGAATTTTCATGTCCTTATTGTGTGATGTCTGGCTTACAATCGGTGATTGGTTCAAGATATTGGCAGATATTGGTAGTCTACTGTCTGGCAGTACTTATTTAACACAGTATAGCATTGGACTAGTTTCTCAGTGAACGTACAAGTTCAAAGCAAAAAGATCTCTTTTTCCTGTTGTGCCACAGCACAACAGGTCTTTAATTTTGATTTTGGCGTTATAACACTAAACTGTGCAAGAAATTAGTCTGTATGCATGTTTTACTTCAGCTCAAATAAGTATGTGCGTGTGTCACCTAGAATTACAGTGTTAAATTACACTGAAATGCTGGTAGGTCAGTAGAACACAGCTATCATTGATGGAATTTGCAGCTTCAAAAAAGTTAATTAACAGACGGAATCGAACCATCTGTCCTCAGATTATGAATCCAAAGCGCTGCCATCTGAACCAACCGGTTCCTACAAATTAATCTCAATAACTGAAGGATTTTAGTGGACCAGTGCATCAGACTCAAGCTTTCAGTATTAATAACTCAGCAAACATTTCTACACGAAACTTATTTCAACTTAAATTCTAAAAATATATTTTGATCAACAAAATGATTCTCGATGAACCAAAATCTTAATAAGGCTGTTGATGTTATCTTAAATTTGTAATGACGGAGCACCAGTTGTCATGTTGACCTTAACGATTATTAGCAAGCCGAAATAGCACAGTTGGGAGTGCGTTAGATTGAAAATCTAAAGGTTCCTGGTTCGATCCCGGGTTTCGGCAACTTTTTTCAATTTATTCTAAATTTGCAGTTTTTAATAAGTTATTTTATATGCCTTATATTTATTTTACCAGAAACTAGAAATAAATATGCATCATAAGCATTTCACTTTTCGTTAGTTATTCAAGGCATTTCATGTTGGCCTTAGCCTATGAACGCGATGCGTTCACACTTTCCTTTTCCAAAGTACTTTTCCAAAGTTGATCGCTGCGTTTCATTGATATAGTTTTATTCTTTTCTTTGACAGATACCAGCAGACTAGAAATTGATTTAATAAACTCCTTAATCAAAAGACGTACATAGCTTATGACTTTTGAATTAGAATGGTGTTATTTATATGTTACATCATTTTTTCGTTTGAGAGACTTTTAGCTTGTTTTTACACAATTTGTTGTAGGGGAAAAACACCTTCAATATTTTGCATACACAGTTTGCTGGAAAAAAAACTACGCCAATCTTTTATATTACACAATTTGAAGTAAAATAATTGCTGCACAACAGGTTTTAGCTGACCCACTGGTCAGCTTACTTGAAAGTGTTGCTTAATGCTTACTGAAGGTTTTGCCGCAGATTGGGCTTGTTGCAACCTATGAGCAAAACTGCTTTCGCGACACTACCCCCTTAAGTGTGCTTGCTAATTAACTTATTGCTTGTCCTTAAATGTTTGAACCATTCTGAGTCTTCAAGTATAAACTGAATTTAACAGCCCAATTAAATTATTAGTTGTAATTCATACTACGCTAATGAGAGCGGTGCAAAGATCCGCTTCTGTTCGTTCAAAACCGGTCTAACCATTTCAAAAATAACAAAAACCTAACAGTTATTTTTTGACAAATAAAAAATTAATAAGGATTACAAATGTTGTTGTGAAGTTTTTTTGCTATCACGAGACTTGTAGACTTTTTTTCGGAAATATGATTACCTCATTTCGCCTGAGTTGACTAATTGCCATTTTTTAAACTTTGGCTGCGATTTTGAGTTTGAAAAGCATTATCAGAATTTCGGATCAAACTATTTTGCGCATACGTGTGGGGTCGTTTCATTTCATGTTTTGAAGTTTGCCACAAATAGCTGGACCTTTAGACAAAGCACGTGGCGTGGTTTTTGTGACTACTCGCTGTACCGTTGATGCGTGCAATTAGATTTTTTCGTTTTTCGTTATCAAATTGCGTGATGCTTTTGTCTCAGGGTCTAGCATTTTTTGGCCAGACTTCAGTTGAATCACCCAAAAGTTGTCTGTGCCAGGATTGTCCAACTGAGTGTGAGGGGTTGTGGTGGGTTTTTTTGCACGCTTTTGCCACCTTTTGCCAAGTACATACGAGACTTGGGGGCTGTTGTGGTCTAGTGGTTAGCATTCTCGTAATCGACGCATGCGGCCCAGGTTCGATTCCCAGCACCTCCATATTTTTGGTTCTTTCTAAATGGGCATCCTCTGTCAATTCAAAATGCATAGATATTAGATATATACATACAATACACACAATACAATGCATACAGTGCATATATACATACACCTAAAGACGCAAGACTAGAATTTTAAATTAAATTCTATTCGATTCCACTCGTTAGTAATATTTTAAAAAATTTTAAAATGATTGGAACATGGCTGTGTCTTCTGGTAAATTCTTTCCTTGAGACTTCGTCAGAAATTGAACATAAATACACTCGCTACTCAGTATGGACTGATATGTATGTTATATGCAGTTATATGCTAAATCTGACAAACTTAAATAAGTTTGTAAAAATTTAAGAAGCTTAGAAAGTAATTATAAAAGACTACAAAACTTTTTTACAGACCCAAAAAAAAAAAAAATTGAACATAGCGAATACTGAGCAGGCTGCTAGCTACTGTTTACGTTATTTCAGTATGGAGGCCTGATGATGTATGTCTGCTATATGCAGAAAAATCAATAATCGATGTACACTGCTGTAACAATTACTTTTTCAAAATCACACCGAATTCACCCTACACAATAAAAAACACAAAACAAAACATACCTCTCTCTCTTATATGCTAAATTTGACTCAGCTCAGATCAAAGTGTCACTTTTGAGCCAATGGCTCGTGCAGCGGGATGCTTAACATCTTGCAGCACTTTTTTTACTACTACTATTTAATAATTAAAAAAAAATAAGTTTGTAAAAATTTAAGAAGCTTAGAAAGTAATTATAAAAGACTACAAAACTTTTTTACAGAACAGTTTTTTAATTGCAGACAACTTATGCAATGCTTGAATCAGCAAATAATTGCAGTTCTGTGCTTGAAGAGTTAAAGCTAGAATACGAAGGATTCTTAGCCAAGCGTCACAAAGCGGCGAAAGTGTATTACGGTTATGCCGTCGTCACCAACTCGGCAGGATTTACAGCTGACTGCGTTCTATTGGCGCTATCGCTGCATCTTGTGCGGCAAAAGCGCCTTTCGTGGAAGCGCTACTACGCAGTTGCTGTATTAACAATAGCTGACCTTTGGTTGAATGGATTTTTTACTATTGAGCACTTAATGCATTGTTTTAACTATCACTCGAACATTCTTCTTTCAGACTGCATTGTTGGGTTGCCGTACCAAGTGAGCCAAATGACATTGGGTGTTTTAGTAATCCTCCAATACATTGCAGTGGCTTATCCTATTTATTATCATGTCAGTATTCGAAAATATCACTACATTCTGGGTTTAAGCATTATTGTCATTAGCGGCATGGCATATTGGTCATACTTTGAATTCTCTGGCAAGTCCGCAGCAGCTTTGTCTGCTAGACTGGTGATTCTTGCAGTGTATTGCCTAGTTGTTGCGTTTGGCATAGGCGCATCTGCTCTCAAACTGCGCCAAACGCAACAGATACGCAGCAACACATTGTCGACACCTTCGCTTGCCAGTACGACTTGTTTCACGTACACACTTTTGTGGAATGTCCTAGCTTTTGTACTGGCTACAGAAGACTGTGGGGCTGGTGTCGTTCACATCGTCTGGGTTTATTTTGAGCGCAACTTGACCAACGAAATCGTTCAAAACTGTACCATTATCGAGTCTTTGCAGTATCGATGTTTCGACTGTGATGCCTACAGCCCCGTGAAGCAATTACGCCACATGCAGAATCGTATGATACTACTGCGTATTGTCTGCGAATATTTCCCCCCCTTGCGTCGCCTTTTTAGCGCTGTTCTGTTTTGCACACGTGAGCCTTTGCTACGCAGCATTGTATTTACTGCGTTTGCCTCAGGTTTCACCTATTTGTCAAAAACTTGCGCGAGATTTCTGGCGTTTCGAATCGGTCGAGGCCCAATGCCTGCAGTCACCTATGTGGTTCGTACTGGCTCTACAGTTGCAATTTCTGACGCTGCCCAGCCGCCGGACAATTTGGAAAGGGACGCCAGTCAAGCCCCAGCTTTGGCTCTGTCTGTTATTTCCAACCCGGCACGTACCGGCAGTTCGTAAACATTTAACTTTTCATTGCACGCGTTTTCACACACACACAGCTAACTGGGGGATGTCCATTATACCACCATTTAGGGGGTAGTGACGCAAAAGCAGTCGACTTTGCGTGACTGTAAAACTTGTTCACTGAAAGGTGAACAAGTCTATATTGTTCTATATTGTTCTAATTTTATTAAAAGATTCACGTTAAGGCAAATATTTTCGTCAAGTTTCAGCAAATTTGATACAGCATACAGTTAGCAGTGAATTCGCAAAGTTGGAAAAATGACGTTTTCAAAACAGATTCACATTTCGTCAATTATCAATCTGTTTAGTCTGCTTACACAAGTTAAAATAACATATGGTGTAGTTCATTCACACAAAATTTAGTGAAATTTGATTTAGTGGCTGTGAAGAGTAATACCTGTTTGAACTATCAAGCTGTACGTAAACTGCGAGGTACTCACAGCATTAATGATGAATCGTAAAAATCCAAAAGCTTATTTTGAAAGTAGCAATACCAATTTAATTGTATATCAAAGAGACATCAAAAAACCTACATTTTTACCAGTAACGAATTGGAAACTTTTTTTGCAATGTACTGTTGGTATTTACAATACAGTTCAACACTTTAATGTGAATGTGTCAAATTTTATGACCATGTCGAAATTACTATTCACACTAATTTTGTTTTTGACCTAGCTCAGCAAAACTTCAATTGATTTTGACGATTTTGGTATCAAAAAAAAGATCTTTCAAAAATCTAGACGTGAATGATTTTCGATTTCTCATTTCTAGTTTAGATTTTGGAAAAAATTGATTTTTCAAAAATCAGTTGTGTTTAAGCGACTACAAAAAGTGCTGCGAGCCAAAATTTGAAAATCGAAAAACTTTCACGTCTGCATATTCTTTCTTTCATTGTGTAAATTTTCGACTCGAACGCAATCGCCAAAAAAAGTAGTCGATTTCGCTACGCAATAATGTAAGATTTGCCCACACGTTTCACTTTCTCAAAAGTTAGACCTTTCCTACATAGTACTGCATGTTTCCGTTGAAAAAGTTGCCAAAAGCCATATTCAATTTTTTAAGAAATGAATTAAACATTTGACATTTTCGAAGATTCATCATTTTTTAGGTTTTTCATTTTTGATTTGCTATTTTCACGGCTAAATAACTCTGCAAAGCTTCAACGTATTCTTATGTTTAATACATCAATTTAAAGCTAAGAAACCGCATATTTCAGTGATATGAGTAATCATTGTATAATGAAACAAAAATTTTTTTGCTACAGCTACAAAATTGTCCATAAAATTTTAAATTTTTTTTGTTACAATATGCACATCAAATGAAAGCTCTTTTCATTTTGAACAACTTTCTTTCAAGACATTATGGTAAAAAATGTCGCTGAAAAAAAACGCTAAAGTCGGTTCCCCTGAGTGCCACCTTAAGGCCAAAAGTAAAAAGTAAAAAGTACGTTCTGTACGAAACGAAATTTTTACTTTTGCCGCAAAAGTAAAAAGTAAAGAGTATAAAGTAGTAGAGTAAAAAGTAAGTCTGTGTGAACCGGGCCTTATATGCGTGAAAGACCTGGGCTCTTTGCGTGACGTCTCAAACGCTGGCACATATGTTTACGGGACTTTGCCATTTTTGAGGCACAAAATAGGGGGTTTTCCCCTCCCAGCAGAGCCGAAATGACAAAAGCATAGAACACAATTTTAAAATGCCTCTATTCCCAACCAGATTGAATATAAAAATCACAAAAAAAACCTCGCGAATGTGTTTTCTTAGATTTGCGACCGAGAAAAAAAGACGGAAAAATCCGAGTTTGCAGGAGACGATTTTTTATATCTCGGGAAATACCCAACTGATTTGCCTGAAATCTAGCCAACATGTAGCCATGCCTCAAGCACGTATGTACACACACACACACACACTGAATTAAAACAAATTTGCTTGCATATTTTTTAAATTGCAAATTTTCATGCAAATTAAAAATTTTCCTTTCAAAGTTCCGCATTCTGGTGTGCGGGTTAGGGTTATTTAAGTTAAGAGATTTTAAATTAATTAAAGTTACAGTTAAGTTATTAGCCAAAAATTAAATCAGTTAAAGTTACAGTTAAGTTATTGGCCGAAAATTAAATCAGTTAAAATTACAGTTAACTGAAAACTTTAACTGATAACTTTAACTGAAATTAATCAGTTATGGGGCGAAATTTTAACAATTTTGGAAATGTTCAGAATTTGAATAATGTATTAACCTTACAAATATCTTGCAAGTTCACTAAACTTCTTTTCGAAATGATAAACGTTTGTATTACACGCAGGTGGCTACCGGCTACAGCAGTGAATGTGCATTTACAAAAACTTAATTTTTAAATCGTACTTCTTTCATCAATTTTAATTTAAACATATCCCGTTCTAGCTTTCTATGTAGTTTACTTTTCCTTTTGCTTGACATATACCATAATTTAACTTTATCACGAGTACATAATTGTAGTATATGGCACTCTCCCTATTGTGCCTTTGGGCTTGCGTTAAAATGCGGAGCGCTAAATAGCCCTTTTTTGTTCGGTTTTGAGGGAGAGTACTTTTATTATTTCGTATGTCATAATTTTCATAATGTCGAGAGAAGGTACCCCTCAGAACCATACAAGACCACGTACTCAACTGAGGGTGGTACCCCGCCCTCTGAGTTCAAGACACTAAGATAGGCCTTTCGCTACACCCGCTTCAGTTGAGTACAGGGTCCTGAAATGAGGGGTATACTTTGTAATGTGCATTCAGCAATTATTCCCACTGGCACGTGAAACAACGTGCATAAAATTTATGTGCTGCACGCACTAGTTCATGCACTTGGCTTTTCACGTAACAGTGCGTATAAATAGCTTAGTGCACTTTATCGTGCCATAACCTACACATCTAATTTTGTCTCCTAATACATGGGACATGCCTATATTGCACAGAAACGCAATTTTCCGTAACATAACTGAAAATCATTTTCAGTTATGCGCATAACTGAAATTGTATTTTCAGTTGAGCGTGTTAACTGAAAATATTTTCAGTTAATGGATTTAAATCAGTTTTTGGCGATAACTTCAGTTAAGTTACAGTT
>JASANF010006442.1:0-32004 GCA_030248245.1 Trissonchulus sp. WLG1_4
TTTTTGTCTGCGTATATGCAAGTACGTAATCAATCAATAAATGCAAGTATGCTGTCTGTAACAATAGTGAACAGTGACAGAATTTTGTAGCCTCGGCACCGTAATGTTTCAACAGCAGTATTTAAGTACCGCTGGACAACACTGTTTATCGCTTCTTAGAGCTGATGTGCTCAGCTCGGATCAAAGCGTAACTTTTGAGCCTAATGGCTAGATGCAGCGGGATGCGTAACATCCTGCAGCTCTGTTTTTGTACGTACTACGTAGTTAGGTTAGGTAATAATAAGCTAGGTATAAAGTAGAGTAAGGTACGCAGTGTAGCTTACAGTAAAGTATGGAATAGAACCAATTTATTTAAACCTGAAAGGTAGACACCGGGGAAGGAACTTTGCCCCCTTTTGGGGCCTACCTGTTTAAACTCATGCTGAATTTGATATTATTAAGTTTGACTTTTGCATTATATTGATTTGTCAATAACCTAGGAATAGATATGCTTTTTCAGGATTTCATTTATGGTTAGTTATTCAACGCTTTTCATGCTAGCCTTTAGCCTATGAACGCAATGCTTTTTCTAAATTTGATGGCTTCGTTTTAATGACATTATCGTTTTATTTTTCTTTTGGAATATACCTAAAGACTAGAAATTGATTTAAGGGGGTAGTGTCGCGAAAGCAGTCGATTTTGCGCAACTGTAAAACATTTTTAGAAAAACATTAGACATCGATCTTTATAAATTTTGAAAATATATGTTAAGGCAAGTATTTTCGCCAAGTTTCATCAAAATTAATGCAGTATACTGTTTGCAGTGAGGTCGCAAAGTCGGAAAAATGACGTTTTAAAAACCTATTCACATTCGATTTTTTCGTCACAATTTTCGATTTATTTGTTTAGTTTGTTTACATAGACTAAAAGGACATATATTGTAGCTTGTGCACACAAAATTTAGTGCGAATTGCTTGCGTGGTTGCGAAGTAATACCTGTTTGAACTGTGAAACTGTGCGTAAACAGTGAAGTACTCACATCAATAATGATAAATTGTGAAAAATTTTGACGCTTATTTTGAAATCAAAAGAAAAACGAACCTTCATTTTTTTTCTTACTTGTGGCAAAAAACTGTGCGTCGATACACTTCACAAGCTGGCCAATCTGATGTCTGGCTTAATTTTTTGAATTTTCATGTCCTTATTGTGTGATGTCTGGCTTACAATCGGTGATTGGTTCAAGATATAGGCAGATATTGGTAGTCTAGTGTCTGGCAGTAATTATTTAACACAGTATAGCATTGGACTAGTTTCTCAGTAAACGTACAAGTTCAAAGCAAAAAGATCTCTTTTTGCAACCTATGAGCAAAACTGCTTTCGCGACACTACCCCCTTAATAAACTGATTTAATCCACAGACGCATCTCATGACTTTTGAATTAGAGTGTTGTTACGATACAGTAAGTTTTTTCATTTTTAAGAAACTTTTGCTTGGTTTATTACCCAATTTGTTTTAGGGTAAAAACACCTTCAACCTTTTGCATACACAGTTTGCCAAAAGAAAAAAGTTAAGTTAATCTTTTCCATACACAATTTGAAGTAAAATATTTGCTGCACAACAGGTTTTAGCTGACCCACTGGTCAGCTTACTTGAAAGTAGTGCTTAATACTTTCTGATGGTTTTGCCGCAGATTGGGCTTGTTCTTCGTTCCTCCGTAAGTCTGGCCTGCTCAAGGGAATCGTGCTACTTCTCTGACTTTTTTTAACTAGTTTAGTCTGTTGAGGTTGACATACAGTACATTGCAAAAAAATTTCCAATTCGTTAGTGGTAACGTTCGTTACCAAAAAAAGAGAAGGTTTGTCCAAATGGACCAAGGTTTGTCTTAAAAGACGAAATTTAATCCAAAAAGACGAAGAATTGTCCAAAAGGACAAAACTTCTTTACCAACAAAAGACAAAGGTTTGTTCAAAAGGATTAAGGTTTGTCTTGAAAGACGAAGCTTATAGGGACGCCAAAAAGGACGATTGTTGTCTGACACACCTTCGTCTTTTTAGATCAAGCTTTCTTTTTTAAGACAACCTTGGTTCGTTTTTGGTAACAAAAGTTCGTTACCAGTATCAAATTGGAAACATTTTTTTCACTGTACTGTACCAATTGTATACCTCGGCGTAATCCATTTAATCCGGTGAAAAAACGGTCTTCTAAGGTTTAGCCAAGATACAAAATATTAGTTATTGCTGGATGAATTTCAAATTTAAAGCGTCAATTAATATAAACATAGCATATGTACAAAGTTATAAAAACATGTACATTCGAAAATTTGAACAAGAGTCATCGGATGAGTTAAAATAAGTAAGTGGCGCATCTACTTTTTGTTAAATTTTAATTAATAGCCTTTAATTTTTATGGTTACATTTGGACTTATAACTTTAGCTCCTAAATTAATCTGACTAAATAATTTAACTTTACCTTTTGCATCCAGCATATAGATCTCTCTTCTCATTCCTGCAATCACAACCAAGAAAACTATATTTTTAGGTCACTTGAAATGAACTCGTGTCGGCATTTTGAGCGGCTTACTTTGTCATGTTTTACTATCGTGACAGAATAGTCATAAAATCACTTCTTAGCAAACCATTCGGTGTGCCAGAAGAATAGCGGTATCGGTTAAGATGAAAGTTGCGGGTTTTAGGCGAAGTGTCATTGAAAGTTAACTTAGCTCACAACTTTATCAAGACATTAGTGGTGCTAATAACGACATTAAAACTATTATGATAATCTAATAAACGCTATTAAAAATGAAAGATGAGCCGCTATTATTAGTTCATTAAATGCCATTGAATGCTAACATAATCCAGGGCTTTTCATGCAAATTAACAAGTTCAATTAAAGATGAAAGAAAAGATGCGCCTCGTAAAACTGTTAAGATGATAGCTTATGCTTTTTCTGATTGAATATCTATTAAATTAAGGAAATGACTGCTCTATGATAAGAATTTGCGTAGGGCGGCATGGACTACTTAAAGAGCTGTCGACCGCAGTGAATATCAGTTGCTTTAAGCAGTCGTGCCCAACTTCGATACCGCAGAGTTCATCCAGGTTAGTGATTGTTGCCTTGGTATATATGTCGTAGGCTGTAGGGTAATTCAGGGCCTATGCCATAGGGCCTAGGCCATACAGTAATTTCCTTATAGACCGGGCCACGAGAGGACAACCGTATGGCCTAGGCCTCATGTTGTCTCCTTGTGGCCCGGTCTGTAAGGAATTTAGTCTATGGCCTATGCCCTATGGCATAGGGGCTGAATTACCTTACAGCCTACGACATATACATCAGTCCATTTCTGAAACGTTTATTACCAGCGGATGAACTCAAAAATAGATTTCGCTAATTTTTGCATATTTTGTTGGTACTGACTAGTCTACATTTGTGTTAAAAAATTTCGTCCAAAAATCACCATTGTCTTATTTACAGCCCCTCAAAGTTATCGGCTAATCATGTTTTTTCTGTCAAACTGTTCACCAAAACAAATGTTGACATATCTGCAAATTTGTAATAGATGAATAACCCATATTTACAAACAAACTACATATACATATGCTTAATGTTAGGCTGAAAAGTTTTGATGTTTTACTGGTATTTTTGGAATGATACCTATTTCTTTTCACAAAACCTGGCGTTTGTATCAGTCTTTCGCTGCACTTTGTGCTGAGCATTTGCCGCTCCACACAGAAAGCCTCTCCAGTTTTTTTATATTATGTAGACCTAATTTAGAGTAATACGACGAATAGTAAACAAATTATATTTCGATTACCGAAGGTGTTTCATAGACACAAACATTCTTTCTACCAATATTGAAGTGTCTGAGTTGTGTGGACGTAGTTTTTAACAAAAAAACTTTTAATACCTCATAACGAAATTAGTTACACTTATGTGGTGTTCGGTTACATTTCACTGAAACGAGTTAGACTCTACGCACGGTTTATATAACCTAAAATAACTGAATACTTATTAACTTAACGATTTTGACAATTTGACCAAACAATGTCACCTAAACTCAAGAAAGGTTTGAAACCAATACAATCCAGCTAACATTTGAAACTTTGTAAACTCGTAGCCTCAACAGCATGATAATCAGTTTGTTCCTTATGAAAACTGTGCGGAAATATGACTACACTCAATTGGAAACACAACAGTATAATACAATTGTTGTTTACTATTTTAGTTAATGATGCTGTTTCTGGGAATTCTAGCCATTTTCGCTGCAGCGATCGTAAGTTTGACTAGAATATGACTTATTGACTTTATCACGTACCCTCCACCTATCGGGGGCGCGTATCTACTATGTTCAGAATCTGAGACTATTTTTTAAACAATATTTTTTACTTCAATCCTTTTCAGACTTCAAAACGAGTTTACATTTCGTCTCTTATTGTTCCAGTTCACAGAAATCAATTTTTATATAATTTTACGCACAAAAAGTGGCCGCATTTAATAAAATATTGACATTCAGGCCTCAGAAAAAGGCAAATCTAGGGCCTAATTTATCGAAACGAAATGTTGGTCGTTGATTATGGATTGATTGAAATATTCGATGACATAACTTGTGTTATGTTTGTCGTTGAAAATGTTTTCATCAACCCAAAGTTTTCAACGATGAACATTTTCGATGATGAACATTTTGAACCAAGAACATTTAGCTTCGATAATTTCGATAAACATAATTAGGAGCAGCTGATAAAATGTGTGATCAGCTATGTACTGTCGCCGGCCCGAAATAATTGACTTGCTTGATAGCTCTCTGCTGCTGATAAAATCGGTAAATAAATTTATTGTAAATTTGCAATTATCATAACTGCGTCTTGTATTCAACAACCCTACAACACAAAATAATAATTTTGCTGCTCATTGGAGTGTGGCTCTATACGTCAACTTGGGGTTGATTGCCTTATCTGGTTGCTGTTAGAATTTTGTGATCAACTTTAAAAAAATTTTTGTCCAACACCTTAATTTGTACCACATCATAAAAATTTAGGATACCTACTCAAAAGTGCTTAAGGGGGTAATTGCGTTTTTAGGTGTTTTTTTGAAAAGCCATAGCTCAGCGTTTACAAATTCAAATCACAAGCGGTTTTTTGCATTAGGTAAAACATTATCTTTCCTAAATGTATGCCAGGCATTGAAATTTAACCTGTGATTTTGTTTTCAGTATAAGCGACTAAAGACAGGTCCTTTCAAAAATATTGCAAATTTTTACAAAAAGTTTGCGCCACAGCTCTGAAACGTACGATTACCTGTTGAGGCTGAAAGTTTGTAAGGTTTTTGACATGTTTAAAATCCCCAGGCATGTCCCCCACTTTTTCAATAACTAGTCGATTTACTGAGATAATAGCTGAAAAGCAAACGCACCGAAAATTTAAGATATTTTCTTGTAATTAAAACCCTCTAAAAATGTCCACAGGTGAAATTTCGAAAAAGTGAGAGACATGCCTGGGGATTTTGACCTTTACAGTACTGTCCCAAAAATTTATGCTCAGGCGTCACGTATAACTTGAGTACTGGTGGCGCAAAGTTTACATAGAAATCACAAAAACCTCGAAAACGCAACTACCACCTTAAGCGCGAGGCAAGGTGCTTTACGGAACTTTCTTAATTTATTTGTCTTTTAGACGTCAGATGCTATGTTGCCTAAAACGCCGATATCATTTCAATTGTTCTGTTACGGACAACCAATTCCGACGTTGATGACTGAACAGTAAGGCTCGCTTCGTACTTGCATCCGTATGTTCGTTCAGCAGGCAAAATCGCGAAATAATGACGTCGTTAATAGTGTATAAGATCGACATGTGGCGTGATTATTCCTGTCGTGCCACAGCACAACAGGTCTTTAATTTTGATTTTGTAAGATTACACTGTCTTGCTGGGTTTTGAATGTCAGTGCGTGTGTTCAGTTCACTTTGTGGAGTATATGCGCGTCTGCAGAAAACTTTTGCAGCAGTATTTACCAGCACTGTATTACCTTATCCGTTTGTTTACCTCATGTGTCAGCGTAGTAAAGGTGCTGTCACATAAATGCTGTCTGCAATCAGCGTTGTGACTGATCGAATCTTAATGAACATACGTATGCTTTGCTGTTATGCATTGACTATCACAAAACTAGCGTCGACTGTATTATTTACAGTGTTAATAAAAATTTTCAAGTATAAAGAACATTGTTTTCGGATACTCAGTTTTCAATTGACGATTTTCATACAAATGGCTATTTATCATTAATCACAGTATATGGAAAGGGGCTGGTGAATTACTACCTTGCATATCTGCGTAATATCAAATCATATGTCATTTTGCGAAGGTGTGCTTCATTAAACGAAAGATAATGTTTTAGTGCTAAAAAAGTGTTACCTGCACAACAGGCTTTAAGGGGGTAATTGCGTTTTTAGGTGTTTTTTTAAAAAGCCATAGCTCAGCGTTTACAAATTCAAATCATAAGCGGTCTTTTGCATTAGGTAGAACAATATCTTTCCTAAATGTATGCCATGCCTTGAATTTTAACCTGTGATTTTCTTTCCAGTATAAGCGACTAAAGAAAGGTCCTTTCCAAAATATTAAAATTTTTACAAAAAGTTTGCGCCACAGCTCTGAGTCATACGATTACCTGTTGGGGCTGAAATTTGGTAAGGTTTTTGACATATTTAAAATCCCCAGGCATGTCTCCCACTTTTTTAATAACTAGTCAAATTACTGAGCAAATAGCTGAAAAGCAAACGCACCGAAAATTTAAGAATTTTCTTGTAATTAACACCCTCTAAAAATGTCCACAGGTGAAATTTCAAAAAAGTGAGAGACATGCCTGGGGATATTGACCTTTACTATACTGTCCCAAAAATTTATGCTCCGGCGTCACTCATACCTTGAGTACTGGTGGCGCAAAATTTACATAGAAATCACAAAAACCTCGAAAACGCAACTACCACCTTAACTGACCTGTGGTCAGTTTACTTGAAAATTTATGCTTCAAACTTACTGAAGATTTTGCCGCATATTGGGCTTGTTTTGTAATTATTTCGTAATTTGCCGGCTCAACGGACATACGGCTGAATGTATGAACTGAGCTTAATTGCAGAGCGTCCTACTTTTTTGGTTGGTCGTTTTGACGGGACCTATTTTGAGCTGATTGGACTTGATGTGGGTTCTCAAAAACCAATTGATTAGATTTGATGAGAACTTTTTAAAAAATCAATTTATTTGATTAATTAATAGTGATACATAAAAAAATCAAAACTAGTTTTGATTTGCTGCAGTTTTCACGTCAAGACAACCTTACTGGGTGCCTTTCAGAAATACACCCATGTAAACAGCGCTGGTGTATTTGTCACAAAATGTACTTGTCAATTTTAATAGAATAACTAAACTTGTTCACCACAAATCCAAACGGCACACTGACTTAGGTTTTGCATTTTTTACTTTCAGATGCTTCCTGGATGCTGTGAAAACGATTACTAATACTTCACCAGAAAACTATTTAGATGCAAATAGTTGTTATGTGCATTTCGTTAATAACATGCTGGCATTACCTGGAAAAGTGATGCTATGTATGACAGAAAAGAATCTTCTCCTTGAAGAGTAAGTTTTCAGTTTGTACCAAATTTTCAATCTGTTATGCGTTCTCCCCCAAAACATTCAGCGGAAACGAATAGTATAGTTTTAAGATTTTTTTATTTGCACTTACTCCAAAAACAAAAAACTCATTTAACAACACCCTGAGAACTCAAAAAATTGATTCAAAAAATTGCTTTGTATGAACAACTTCAAAGCAATTTACAGGTAAAAGTATACAATTTTATGCAATTCTGAGATAGGGATTTACCTAAAAACATTTTCTCAAAATACGTTTTATAGTTTTTCATTACTGCAAAACTTCATTAATGATCTATAAACTTGATTAAAATACTTTAGCGCCATAATCTAGCCAAAACCACTAGCATACATTAGGTGTATTTTCACAAAGTATTTTATGAACGTGACGTAACTTTTTAAGCCAACACTTTTTGCACAGGATCGACAAGTTACTTTTTTAGAAAACTTTTGAGAAACCTACTGTTAGAATTGTTAGAAAAAAATTAAGTTAAGCAATCTGTCATAGTTGTCCCTATCATCGTGTCCGATAGTTGAAGTCATTTCTAGACCGTAACTTCTAGACAAATAATTAGCTCAAACGCATGTGTCGATTTTTCACAGCAGCTGACCAAACTGTCCTTGTCCCTGTCCTTATGCCCTTGAGGCCAAGTATAAACCGAGGTTAAGGCTAAACGGGTTGTTTAACTAGTACGCAATTTGTGCCGAACGTACAATCTGACACTAAATTTCGTGTTTTCAACTATAGATTTCAAAACAACTTACGCTGATTTCAAAGCTAAAAGACTTTTTATAAATATCTTGTCCACTTTTAGTTGTGTCTACTATCCTGGGGAAACTGTCATACAGAAGCTGGAGACAGTGATCAACCCTAACCTGATCAGTGACTGCCGAGAATATATGGTGACGCGATTCGAAAAGTGTAGCTTTGGACTAGGCAACGAAAGGTTTGCAATACTGGTGTTTTTTTACACGGCCCCGGAACGTAGCCCCTCAGGGGCCGCGTATATACTATATTCAGATTCTAAAACTTTTATGTAATTTCTGGTATATTATGTAGGTTTTCCTACGTTAAATTACACTGGTTGGGTAAGTAGGTCGCTCGCGCTGCAATTTCAAAAGACAGGAATCCGAATTGAACGTGAAGACAGTGAGCGTGAAATTGAGCATTTCAGTGCACAGTAAGAATTGACAGTGACTGAAATAAAAATATGGACATTTTAACTAATGTTAAAATTTTAATAATAGTTGTTATGTCTATATTGCTGCAGGGTACTTATCAAATCTATCTTAGTACTCAGTAGTCAGTAGACGAGTTTGCTAAGTAGTTGCAGTTCATCAGTAATCAGTAAGGGTTTGGAGCAGATCAGCAGTACATTGGTACAGCGGGGCTAACGATTCAATTTATCCACAAATAAGGGCCGCGTTTAATATTTCCTCGTAAATATTAACACTCTGGACTCATAATATAATCACTTCTTACTCAGCAGAAGAGCTTGTTTGCATGAAGTTACGATGCGCAAACATTCTGTTACCAAAGTCAGGACCACAGTAATATCCGCTGTAATTATTTTAGATGTGCGAAAGGTGATACTACTGCGTACGATGAGTGCTACGACAAAGCACTGGCTGAGACCAAGACAGAACTGGAAAAGCAGTGCGCCGGCAGCAAAGAAGTTGTGTTGGCTGCTTCTACTACAGCTTGAAAAAAAAACTGAAATGAAACAATAATATAATATAGTTGATTATAGTTACAATATTTAATGTTCTAGTTTTTATGGTTTATATTCATGGTTTCAGTTTAAATAAATTTATGGGTTAAAAAAGTTGTTGCTGTGTTTACAGATATTAAAAACAATTCTGTCTGAGTACAACACTCAACAACTGTTAGTGTTGAGATTAGATTTACATAAACAATATGCATGAGATTAGGATTGGATTGACATTTGAAACAAAATCATGCCCAAATTTTATAGCTAATAGCGATTAAACTTGAGATGCTACGAATTTATCCACAATTAATTTTTCAAGTGATCAGACTCATGTCAAAAGCAAACTTGTTTCAAATACAAGGACTTTCTTTTGACCGCAACATCTTGCAAACATGCCTAAGGCTTGTGCTGGGAAAAAACTGTATTGCGTGGAAAAAACTTACTTTGTTCATCGAAAAAAAAGCTACACTTTAGGGCAAAAAAGTTAGACCATTTTTATTTAAGATAAAGTTAAAGTTAAAGTAAGGCCATGACTTGAATTTAAGTTGAAGTTACAGTTAAAGTAAGGTTCCGGCTAGTGATGTGGATCGGATCGGATCGGTCCGAAATTTTGATGCCGATCCGATCCGGATGCTTGATTGGCGATCCGATCCGATCCGATCCAGGCCCGGATTGGTCGATCCGATCCGATCCGCCGATCCGATCCGATTAAACATTACGTAACCTTGATGTAAGGTAAAAAATCTTCTGTAGAAATATTGTTAAGTATGATTTATTATCATGAGTATATTCTTTAAAAATTTAATGAGTTTGTATATAAATGATAAGATGGCATTTTTGTAATGAGAGCAACTTAGACAATCCCACGACCAAAAATTTTGATTAATTGGAATGTAAATGTCTTGACAATTCTGGGTCACTACCGCAGGTCGTGGATACCCACGGGTCGAGTTGGGTTGGATCGGAAAATTTGAGCCGTGGGTCAACCCTTGGGTATACACACCCACTCCAGGCTGGGCGGGTCGCTGCATTTTGTCAAACCAGCGAAAAAATTCGGAAATTTTTTCACGTATTCAATCCAATCTGGGTACAGAAATTTGGTTACCATTCGGTTAAAGTAGATAGCACTGCGAACAATGTACAGCTGTACACTGTGCAAATTGTACAGGGGTATCTGCTAAAAACGATCGATCATCAGCTACCAGGTAATGGTGGGTCAAAGTTGGTCGTGGTCAGCTTTGACGGCGCGAGATGGATCGTGGGTTACCCACAAGTGTCAAACCGCGGGCTGGGTTGGGTCGCGGGTAGAAAGTGTTGATCCGCGTCGATTTCCAATTCTTCTGTTAACGAAAAGAATGTTGAAAGATTGTTTTTGTAGGCAAAAATTAAGATATATAATTTTAAACATTTCACATCTCACATTTAGTACGCATCTTCACGCAAGTTCAATGATGAGCAACCTCGCCTCCACTTGCATATGGTCTATGCATACACTGTACGCCTTCGCTAATATAAAACCGATATTTTGATAATTTGAGTAGTAGTTGTGCGTTTGATTGATCGCTCGAAAAGTTTTTATTACGTGAAATTTTTGGCAAATTACGAAATTTTGTGGTCGAGACTCAAAATTTATATTACCGATCCGGATCGCCGATCCGAAATTTTAAACCCGATCCGATCCGGCGATCCGATCCGGCAAATTCAGCGATCCGATCCGATCCGGCGATCCGATCCACATCACTAGTTCCGGCACTAATTTAACTTAAGTCAAAGTAAATTCAAAATCAATGACTTTTATATAACTTTTTTAAAAACTTTAATGTTAAAGTAAGTGTGTTTTAACTTAAGTAAAGTTAAAGTTAAAGTATGACCACTAACTTTTTTTAATTGTAATTAAAGTTAAATTTTAACTTTTTTGCCCTAATACTCAGCCAATGTTGACATAAACGTGACTAATCCGGGGTAAAAACATTCGTAGACCTTGTCCAACGTTTATTAGGCCATAAAACGTTTCTACCGTTTTAGCCCACACCCCTGACCCTGTTTTTGTTATGTTTCACCCATAATCTACTCTAATTTCGAGCGTTTAACTGCTGTAATTCAAATACACAAGTTATAAACGTTGACAGAGTTTATGCACCTTTTTCCTGTTGCGCCACAGCGCAACAAGTACTTTATACTTGGTTTGTATAGGATGTTTGTACCTGGTTCGATCCCAGGTTTCGGCTCTTTTTTAAAATTCAGGCTTCATTTTTTAACTTTTAATTGGCAGTTTTTTGCACATTTTTTTGCCCAATAGTTGCTTTTTTAACTAGTACTAAAACAAATTTTATGAGTTTTACTTTTTGTCATCTATGTAACGCTTGTACTCATGTAGCTTATGAACGCAGTGTTGTTTCCTTATTTCCTTTGGAATATAGATACAGCAACTGAGTTACGAAACTCTTTAAGCAACAAACGCGGTTCTCTACTTTTAAATTAGAGCGTGTTTATCAATTTTTGTATGAGAGAATTTGGAACGGCTAAGCAGTAAAGTTGTGCAAATGAATAACAGGATTTCATATAATTTTGTCCACATAAAATGGCCGCGTTTGATATTTCCTCTGGAATTGTGACACTCAGACCTCACCATGGACGACTGTCCTAAGGCATAATTATGAAGAGTGTCAAGCTCTTCTCATTAATACGTACTTTTTGTTTGCGATTAGTTTTTAATGCGCAACATGCCTAATGTTGTCAAACGTTAACCCTTCTAACTTCTCACTCACTGAACTACTTTTGCAGTAAACTTTTACTTGTTTCCTGTTGTGCCATAGCGCAACAGGTCTTTAATTTTGATTTTGGCGTTATAACACTAAACTGTGCACGAAATTTGTCTGTATGCATGTTTTACTTTAGCTCAAATGTGTATGTGCGTGTGTCACCTAGAATTACAGTGTTAAATTACACTGAAAGGCTGGTAGCTCAGTGGAACTAGTGATGTTAAAGTTGCCTTACGAGTTTCAGTTTAAGTTTAAGTTTCAGTTTCAGCTCTAGATTAGTTTCAGTTTCAGCTGTAGTTTCAGCTCCATCGAAATTTTAGTTTCAGTTTAAGTTTCAGTTTCAGTTTCAGCTCTAGATTAGTTTCAGTTTCAGCTGTAGTTTCAGCTCTGGCGAAATTTTAGTCAGTTTCAGCTGTAGTTTCAGCTCTGGCGAAATTTTAGTTTCATTTTAAGTTTAAGTTTCAGTTTCAGCTCCAGAAGCATTTAGTTTCAGTTTCAGTTTCAGTTTTGCTATATTTTGTTTTCGTCACACTTTTCTACGTAGCGTATACGGTCGTCGACGTTGCCTTGTGAAGCCCCAAGCTTACATTAATGAACTATGTACATAAGATAAGATACATGATAAGATAGCGCGAACTCTCGGACCTTACACAGTTACACTCTAACTGTAGAATGAATTAAGGAATGCACGACTTTTTATCTCACGTTCATACAGTTCAGTGTGACAGCGGCGATCAACTTATATGAAGATCCCAGACTAATTTGTGTTTCAGCTGAAGTTTCAACTGTAAAATATTGATGTTAAGCGTCAAACGCTGAAAGGAAAGCTAAAAAACGGAAACTTGTATTCGTTTTGTTGTAGATGGCGTTCACCCCACCGAATAAATAAAACTTACGTCTCAGCTCAGCCTCAGGCGTTTACAAAAATCTTCATTGTTCTTCAATCTTCACATTGTTGCAGCGCACTTGGGTACGGGCCGGGCCGTCTGACTGAGCGTCGGCCCGGGGCCGGCCCGGCCCGGGCGGCCGGTCAGACCGCAGCTCGTTACCAGCCCCGGCCGATCTCTAATATAGACATAGAGTAAGACACTATTATATACTCTTGCTTAGTGTATAACAGAAAATCAATAACTAGATAAGAAAAATGCCCTACGGGATGTTGATAGCATAATAGGCCGATATGATGACTGCTTTTAGTTTAAAATGTATAACAAGCAATACTGAAGCCGAAAAATGACCTGCAAAAATTTTGGAAACAAGAGCGTCTAGAGTGAACAATAGGCCGCTTGCTGCGCCCTATTATTGCGGGAACCACGGTTGTGCCATTTGCGGTTAATGTTAATTGCGCTTAATTGGTTAAAGAAATCAAATTTCCTCCAACAGTTGCAATCCTGTTCTTGTTATGCCTGGGGGTATAATTTCTAAAGCAGACTCGATGTTTAGGATTTAGAAAGAGCATATAGGTAAGTGTGCAGTGTAATACACAACATAAAAAGCTGTTGAATACGCAGAAAAGTACGGCCAGTTTTTAACCAAGGAACGAACTGCAGTGGGCTAATCATATTATGAAATACTAAGACCTCAGATTTCTAACTGCATTTGATTTAGGAGTTAATCCATAGATGCATTGAACGCCCATTACAAAACCGTGATCATGTGATTAATCAGCCTCACTAAAATCAAATATCGATGCAGCATAGGTGCCATAATTTATTATTCAAATTTTACTCAGTGGTTGCGCCACTTCATACTTTGCTTTTTACTAAAAAATGGTAAAATATACTCCCATGAAAGTGTAAATATTCTTAATCCTCAGGAAGAGGGGAACTTCGTTCGTAGTGACCATCACCAACTCGTCACTCTGACGAAAAAGTTACTGTACGCCCACCATGTAGTATGTACTTTATTCACCAGATCCCAATATTTTCCGATGGCCCAAAAAGGCCCTCATGGAAACAGCCGATGGTTCCCGCAATAATAGGGCGCAGCAAGCGGCCTATTGTTCACTCTAGACGCTCTTGTTTCCAAAATTTTTGCAGGTCATTTTTCGGCTTCAGTATTGCTTGTTATACATTTTAAACTAAAAGCAGTCATCATATCGGCCTATTATGCTATCAACATCCCGTAGGGCATTTTTCTTATCTAGTTTTTAAAATTTTTCGGCTTCATGTTTGAGTTTATAGTTTCAAAAGTGCCTAGTCATTAAAATCATTATCAAGATATAAAAAGAAAATTCATGAATTTTATTAATAAGACCAAATTCATTACAAAATGATTCGACAATGACACTGACATGATAAATGGTAATATCACAATGACAATGACAATACCATACAGTATAAAAATTAAAAATAGTAAAAAATATAACGAAAAGACTACCAATTCTTTTAAAAAGTGTTCGTCAACCCAAAAAAACAAAACAATCACTATAAAAAATATCACATTCACCAACTAGGTGATTTTTGGCTAAATTAGATTCATTTAAAAAATTCAACTGGATTATGAAAGACAACAGCATACAAAAAGACGGCGATGATATTGTTTATCCGTTCAACATAAATTCATCAACTGTCATTAATCCTGTATTAAATTCTGAAGTTAATCGAAACCAGTTAGTACACGATGCACATCGTTAAGGGTGTATTTGTTTTTTTATGTTTTTTTTAGCGCTCCTCGCTTTTATTACTCCACGTTTTTTAGAAAAATTTATTCTAATTTTTTTTTTTTTTTTTTTCCTCCCCGCTAACACTCCTCTCCAAATCGTTTTTTTATTCCCCCTACTTTTTATTTTTTTTTTTTCCTCCCCCTTTTAAATTTAAATAAAATATATTTTTTTAATCCCCTAAATTCACAAAAAAAATGTTTTTATTCCTAAATTTCTTAAGTCCCGGGGCACTGGAGCACATTGAATACAATCCTCCAGATAAGGGTCAATTCGCACCTAAAAACAAAGAACAAATACATTTACAAAAAAATAAGATAAAAATAAATGAAACGTTTATTATTTTTAACGCCATCTCGACTGCTGAAACTGTATGCATACAAACCTAAATTTTGTCTTTAAAAGTGAATTCATATTGAAAACAACTTTTTTGTTGAACTTCGGCGTTTTCATTTCAACAAAGGCGGCGGCGACAGATTTGAAGTAGCTCTTTTGATTGCTGAATGTGACGCAACCTGAGCCGAAAAAAAGATTTGCAAACGATATCAAAGACCAATGGAGTGCCTAAATTCGCTGCACTAAAGTCGATATTAGGACAAAGTGCAAGAATGTTCAAATCTGAAACTGCCAATTCCATGGTAAATAAAAAAGACCAATTTGGCCAGCTTAATGTGGTAGTGTCGCCAATGCAGTTTTGCTCATAGGTTACAAAAAGAAAACTTTTTGCTTTGAAATTGTACGTTCACTGAGAAACTAGTCCAATGGTATACTGTGTTAAATAATTACTGCCAGAGCCAGACACTAGACTACCAATATCTTCAACCAATCACCAATTGTAAGCCAGACAGCACGCAAAATGGACATAAAAGTTCAAAAAATGAAACCAGATATCAGATTGGCCAGCTTGTGCAGTACACATACAAACGTGTCGGCGCACAATATTTTGCCACAAATAAGAAAAAAAATGAAGGCACGTTTTTCTTTTGATTTTAAAATAAGCGTCCAGATTTTTCACAATTTAACATTATTGCTCCACAGTTTCCGCACAGTTTCACAGTTCAAACAGGTATTACTCAACATTATGTCCTTTTAATCTGTGTAAACAAACTAGACAACCAGATTGATAATTGTGGCGAAATTATCGAATGTGCATACTGCATAGGTTTTTCAAACGTCTTTTTTGCGACTTTGCGACCTCACTGCTAACAGTATACTGCATCAATTTTTATAAAACTTGACGAAAATACTTGCCTTAACAATATTTTCAAAATATATAAAGAACGATGTCTTATCTTTTAGTGAAAGTTTTATAGTTGCGCAAAATTGACTGCTTTCGCGACACTACCCCCTTAACAAACTAATGATTGAGCATGCGGGAATCGACTGCTAAACTAAACTCTATACTATACAAAACTTATTTGGCGTGTATATAAGTAAACCAAGAGCCTTTTCAAAAATTATATTAGATTACATTTAATTAGAAAATTCGATTGGATTAGATTAACACGGTTAATTAATCAATCAGTAGATCAATAAAAGATTGACTATTTGTAGAACGACTAAGCCTTATCATCTGTGCGTATTTGCAAAATTGTATAAATGTAAAATTTAATCTAATTAAGTCTAATCCAGTTCATAATAAGTTATGATAAGGCTCAGTGATTAGGCACTGAAGAAAAGTGAGCACGGTATACCAATGGAGATTTGTATTTGTCGATGTCGATGCCGGCATAGACGACGACTACAAAGAGATAGTTCATGGTCAAGGGCAGCACCTCCGCAGTCACCATCTCGTGCCGCGCGCCCACGAACCCACGAACAGGGTCTTGTGCGGGTCCATGCGTTGGTTGTTGCACCGCACGTACGCCGAGTCTGAGATTATCCACGGGATAATTTGCACCTGAACATTAACATGGCAAAGGTAAGGTAAAGGTAACACCATGACATAGCGTCCTGGCTGATCCAGCCATGTGGTGCAGAGCTTCAATCCGTTTTTTTAGCCCTGGGCCATCGTTGCCATTTCCCAAGCGTCTACATCCGTGGAAGGGTGGGCCAGCCCCCCAAGGCAATGCTCGACAGCTATATAAACTGACCCTTGTTACCTCACACATAGTAGTGTATACCCATTTACCGACCCCGTGCGAATACCTCTACTTCTACTTCTACTAATACTGCCAATCAGTTGCGTGCCCACTAAGAAATTTCGGGGGGGGGGGTAGAAGGATTGACTTTTAATTTTTTTGTCATGGGTTAAGATACACTTTTTTGCAATTTAAGTATAAAAATTTGCATATCAGACGTAAGATGACCAAGCCAAACTGTTGTAGGGGTATATATAGGGGCGGCAAACCCCCGAATCAAAATTGGAAATTTGGGGTATATATATATAATATGCTCCCCCTAGTGATCATATATACCATATATACCAGTGGCGTACGTATGGCACGGCATTCAAAAATGTTGACACAAAAAACATTACGATAAAAACTAAATGCAAACGTCAACAGTACAGCGAGTAATTACAAAAATCAGCGCCAGCTGTTTAGTTCAAGCGTCAGCAATTTCTAGTTGGACTGTTAGGATAGTTATGACCGCAGCCAAATCAAGGGCAATGAATTGAGTCTGTTTGTAGTAAAAACCAGTGGTGTACCCAGGAAAAAATGGAGCATTTTACAATTTTTAGGTTGAATTTGGTCAACTGGAGACGTATCAGAAATTTTTTTCCGACAGGAAAATAAAACACATGATGGGAACGTCACATCAGACAGTGTATTACACAACTAAATGCAGCATAATATACTCGTGTAGACATGCAAAGCATAATGTACTCATGTATACATGTATAGGTTTTGATGAAAGATAATAACAACGAATAGTAAGCCACAGAGTTGTAGGGGTCTGGGGGTGGCAGCCTCCAGGAAAAAATTGGGGGAAATTTTTGATTTTTAGGCCAAATTCGGCCTATTGGGGACGCATCAGAAAAATTTTCCGGCCGGACCATAAAAACCAAAGGGGGGACCTTTGTGTAAAATTTCAGTCGGAAGAAATTTCGGGGGGGGGGGCGGCTGCATATACATATATAATATATGTATATATATATATACAAAATCTTACCGATTACCACAGCGCCGAGCCAAACAGAACTTCCTGTGCGACCAGCAAAAAATATGGTCGGAAATGCACACGACAACTATGTATGTCAAGTTCAGCAAGCAGACATGACAATTTAGTTTCGCCGGTCAGAGAAAATAAGACTATCATCTTCCACACGATCTGAAACATGTGTATATACATATATACATAATAAAGTCTATATACCGGGAAAATACAACTTTTCTCATCTGTATATATATTTTCTCACAAAGTGAGTGCTAAAAATGCGGTTTGAAATGACCGAAATATTGCGCATAAACATATAGTTTGGGGTTAAATGCAGTTGGAGGATAGGAAAAAATAAGGTGTTTTCGTGAGGGATGTTCTTGCAATTTTTTTTTGAAATTTTTCATGGACCAAACGGACCATTCCTGGACCCCTTTCCTAAATTTAGGCTTGGATTTAGGCTTACCATCAGGCTTAGGCTTAGGCAGGGGCATATATACGTACTATTTTTAAAGGTGTGGCTCAGTAAAAATTTTCGGTTAAATGCAGTCGAAGGAAACCAGTGAACGTATTTTTTTAGTAGAGCGCTTTGAGGGAAGCATTTTTGCATGCAAGAACCCCCGGTATTTGATTTTTTAAATTTACTGGAATACGACCCCAGGAATCTGAGCTCTCAGTGAGGGACGTTTTCGCAAATTTTTCTAAACCCGACTTTTTTCGTTCCAACGTGCTTCAGTGGAGTAAGAATAATGCTCAATGCTAAACAGCTTAATGAACTCAAAACTATCCAAAAACAAAAATTATAGCCATATTTGGCTACAAACTTTGGCTTACGTTCACCATGGTCCAGTGGCGTATTTAGAGGGGGGGCTGGGTGTGCTGCAGCCCCCCACCTTGCGGTCTGAGCACCCCCTTTAAAGGGTTGCAGCCTCCCCCCCCCCCTTTGAACTGGTGGCTCACATTGCTCCGCAGCCCCCCCCCCCCGGTATTCGTGGCTCAGATTGCCGCACCCCCCCCTGGGTCGCAGCTCCGGGTGCAGCCCCCTCCCCTGTGCGAAATCCAGGATTCCAAATTCCAAAAACACTGAAACTGCTATTGTCAAGGGCCCATACGGCATGCCTCAGAAAATCAAAATTTGTTGATAGAGATTCTATCACAAAAATGATTTCCTTAATGTGCTCTACTCCAAAAAACAGGTCCACTATCCCCGTTATCCACGTTAGGCTGCTTAGACTTAGTATAAGGCATAGACTTAGTATCAGGGCATCAGGCTTAGACTTAGGTTCAGGCTTAGGCTCAGGGTTATATATGTACTAAAAAATCGAAATTTTCAAAAAAAATCCTGCCAGCTTAGCCCAGAGAATCCTGCAAGCTAAGCCTAAGCGATGCCTTAAAATATCATAACGCAATCAAGACAAAGATTATAGAAATTTTTGGCTTCGAACTTTGGTTTACATTCACTTACAAAAACAGTGAAAATGCAATTTTCACGGGTCAAAGCTCAGACAATCCAAATTTGTAGAAGCCAAAAATGCTTCCCTTAAGGTGCTCTACTCCAAAAAATCCTTAATGGTCCACTATCCCCCAGTGGCGTAGCCAGGGGGGGGGGGGCGGGAGGCAAGAGCCCCCTCAGCTGTTCTGGGTGGCACAGCGCTCAGCGATTTGGGCCCCTCCTCAGATAAAAAATTTGGGTCGCGTAGCACGCCTCCCCCCCCCCCAGTAGACAAACTTCAAAAAATGTTTGGGCAAAAAGGCACGTTGGCCCCTTCCTCACCTTCATCCTGGCTACGCTACTGTGCCGCCCGTCAATCTTCGGCGGGGGGGAATTATTTTTGGCCCTAAAACGCTTCCTACCCCATCTTTTAATAAAAATATAGAACCCCCATCGTCAGCCAAGCCCCCAATCGGATATCTAGCCCCCAAAATAGATGTCGCCCCTTTGAATAAAAATCTAGAGTGAAATTATTGGTGTTAAAACCCTTAGGGGTGGAATAAGTCGGAAAAACGGCATTTTTTCGCCTAATGATTCGAAGTCCCCCTATATTCAAAATTGATCGCTCTTTCGAATAGGCTAGGTTAGAAGTTTGTAGGATGTAAGCTTTAGCTGGAAATTAAACTTTGTCTAAATCAAACTTTTTGCACAAAATTGGATTTAGGCAAAAATACTTCATGAAACGAAAACCTGCTGCTACCATTGAAAGAGCAACTTCTAAGCTACTAAATGCTGACAAAATTTTGTAAATCGGCTCAGGCTTTGAAAAGTTACAAAACTTTTTCTGAAGCTACCTTGACCAGGCTGATTGAAGCGTTACAACACAAGCAAAGTTCCGTACATAAATCGGGCTATATCTGCAAAATTTTTTAAATTATGAAGCTAATTGAGGTTTTTTAGTGTGGTAAACTTATTTTTGGTGCTTCTTAGCAGGTTTTTCCATCAAATTAGGCCTCAGGCTTAGGCTTAGGCTTAGTGCTTAGGCAAAGCGCTTAGACTCAGAGCTCAGGTTTAGTGCTCACGATTAAACTTCGCTGTGGGTGAGCAAAAAATTAGTCTTAGTTTCCTGCATCAAATAAAAGGACTTTTTCTACTGTGGAAAAATGAATAAAGCTGAACTTTAAAACCGAAATTGCCCGTCAGCGTGAGCTTGGTTCTGAGCATTGAACTAGGATTTGAGGCATTAGAATTTATTGTGACGCCGTATTTATGCCTTAAATGTTATATTTTTTGGGGAAAATGTTTAATAGCCATCTGCTGCGCAAAAATGTATAAGTTTGAATTTTAAATTCATTTTAAGCAAGTTCATTTCGCCTATTTTATAATTGACAAATCTACATTTTTTTGCCAGAATAAGCAAGATATGTAGCAAACAAAGCTGAATAAAATATATTATTTTGTGTTAATATATGCTCATAAAATTTCTGACTGATATAATGAGCGAGCTGGTCTTATTTTACGAGTAGCCCCAATATGTCGAAAAATTAAGATTTTCGACAAAATTTCAATTTTTTGGAAAAGCTGAAAATCAACATTTTTTCGCTTGGAAACTGCTAAAAATGAACTCAGCGCATGCGAAAACCTCAAAAAAGGTGTTTTTAAGCTGAAAAAATGTGTTCGAATTCCCCCCCCCCCCTCCGAAGATGCACCGGGCCCCCCCCCCCCCCCTGCAACTGCACTTGATCCGATTTTTTGGCTTATAAATTGTCAAAAATGCGTCTGCGATAACCTACAAAGCAAAAACATGCTCTTGGGGTAAATAACAACTGTTTCAAAGCGCCCCTTACCGCCAGAATTGTATGTGGACAAATCCACTACTTCCTGATTTGAAAATAATATTCAAATCGAGAAAATCCAACATTAAAATTGTCCACAACTTAGCTTGAATCTGATTGGCTGACGCCAAAGCACCGGTTTTACGGAAAAATGTGAAAGTTCAGATGCCTATAGCTATTGTTAACTAATGAGTTATATCATGAAAATTAATTTTCTTGTGTAAAAATTTTCGCTCTTTTTACGTAAATAAACAGTTCTTCATTTGTGAATCTCCATCTTTGCTGAATTTGAATTTTGTCAAGTTGCTCGTTCGCAACCGGTCAACATTTTTTTGGAAAACTAACGCAAGAAATAAAATTTACGCACCAAATAACCTATAAGCCCACCAAAAAATTGACGATTTGTGCTTTATACTCGATCTGTGCACAGTTTTCCGCTAACAATTTGTTTAAAAAACCGGTTTTCGGTTTCGAACTCAACGAAACCGGTGTAAACCGGCACCAAACTCTTATTTGCAGTATGGCGGACCGAGATCTACAGTTTGATATACTGGCGGCACGGAACGGTTCAGCACAACTTGAGATACGTGTGGCTAAAAAAAAAAAAGATCAAAAACATGTTACTGAAAATTGATTTCTGTTATATCTCAACTAATACTGAATCGATTTACGCAAAACTTGGTGAGCGTTTACAGACTGCCGCGATACCTAACATATTAAAAATTCAGATTTATTGCTATAGCTAGACGGAAGTTATAAGCGATTAAAATTTAAAATTTCCGCATTGTGAGTGTTTGCGTCCTATTATAGGTTTGGCGCTGTCGCGCCAAACCTGATTTGTGCGCAGGGGATTTCTTCAATCTTCACATTGTTGCAGCGCACTTGGGTACGGGCCGGGCCGTCTGACTGAGCGTCGGCCCGGGGCCGGCCCGGCCCGGGCGGCCGGTCAGACCGCAGCTCGTTACCAGCCCCGGCCGATCTCTAATATAGACATAGAGTAAGACACTATTATATACTCTTGCTTAGTGTATAACAGAAAATCAATAATTTGTGCGCAGGGGATGCTGAAACTGAAACTGCCTGAGGCTGAAACTGAAACTACAGTTTCAGTTTCAGCTTGTGTATACACGTACCCACACACACATTGAAAGCAGCATTGGCGGAAACTCAGTTGACCTGACTGAAACTATGTTTCAGTTTCAGTTTCGGCTTCTGTGTAATTTCAGTTTCAGTTTAAGTTTCAGTTTCAGCTCCAGCGGCATTTCAGTTTCAGCTGCTGTTTCAGCTCTGGACAGATTTTAGTTTCAGTTTAAGTTTCAGTTTCAGTTTCAGCTTTAGAATAGTTTCAGTTTCAGCTGAGGTTTCAGCTGCAGGATGGATTCAGTTTCAGTTTCAGTTTAAGTTTCAGGCGCTGAAACTGAAACATGTACAAGCTGAAACTAGTTTCAGTTTCAGTTTCAGTTTCCGCTCACATCACTAAGTGGAACACAGCTATCTGCAGTGCACCGCTACGTTGATGAAATTTTCAGCTTCAAAAATGTTACGTAAGGGACGAAATCGAACCATCTGTCCTCAGATTATTAATCCAAAGCGCTGCCCTCTGAACCAACCGGTTCCTACAACTTAATCTCAATAACTAAATGCTTTTAGTGGAACAGTGCATCAGACTCAAGCTTTCAGTAATAATAACTCAGCAAACATTGCTACACTAAACTTATTTCAACATGAAAATATATAATGATCAACGAAATGATTATCGATGAACCAAAATCTTAATATGGCTGTTAGTTAACGATATCTTACGCTTGTAATCCCGGAGCACCAGTTGTCATGTTGACTTCAACTATTATGAGCAAGCCGAAATAGCACAGTTGGGATTGTGTTAGATTGAAGATCTAAATTTTCCTGGTTCGATCCCGGGTTTCGGCAACTTTTTTGCAATTTATAATAAGTTTGTCTCTTGCCTTATATTTAGTTTCCCTTAAACTAAAAATAAATATGGATCTTCAGGATTTCGCTTTTCATTAGTCATTCAAAGCATGTTATGTTGGCCTTGGCCTATGAACAAGATGCTTTTTCCTAATTTGATTGCTTCGTTTTATTGATATTGTTTTATTTTTTCCTTTGAAATATGCCTGCAGACTCTAAGTTAATTTAATAAACTCTTTAATGAAAAGACGCAGCTCATCATGACTTTTGAATTATAATGGTGTTATGATGCATCATTTTTTCGTTTGAGAGATCTCTAGCTTATTTTTACACAATTTGTTGTAGGATAAAAACACCGTCAATATTTTGCATACACTATTTGCTGAAAGAAATACTACGTCAATTTTTTTATATTACACAATTTGAAGTAAAATAATTGCTGCACAACAGGTTTTAGCTGACCCACTGGTCAGCTTACTTGAAAGTGTTGCTTAATACTTACTGAAGGTTTTGCCGCAGATTGAGCTTGTTGCAATAAGCGTAAAAATTCTTGTTACTCTAGTGCATCTAAACCCAAAAATGCAAATTTGAGCAAAAGTCGTTACTGCCAAAAGTTAAATTTTTGAAAAAGTATATATTGTAAGTCACGCGAGTGTCGTAGAAATTGTTTTTCTAGTTCATACTGCAGCCCAAATAGTGCAAAACACAATGTAATTAGAATTATGCTCATTAATATTAAAACAACCAAAAAACATCAAAACATAAAATAATGTGTCGTAATTACTTACGATCCAAATTGAAATTCAGATCGTAGTTCAGATCTTTTATAAAACACGATAGTGGTAGAGCTGTCACAAGTCCTGTTTAATGAATATTTTCGTAATGTTTATTATAATGAAATTGCCCCTATGCCGTAATGTTACCATCGAAGCAGTCATTTTTTCTCCTGAAATAGTTTATAATGTTTGATCTAAACAGCAGAGTTGGGTTTGTACCTACAAGGACAAGATAAAATGCCAGGTATTTTCCTCAAATAATTTGTTTTAGGGCATGCACTCTTACTGACAATTATTTTTGATGCATTGTGTATTGCTGGAGTCTTTAAACATGAATAAAGTGACGCTGATGGGATGCCGATTTACAAAATAAAACAACTAGCTAAGCAAATTGTCTAATTATTTAGATGTTTCGTTGACTTGCATTGTATAGCGTGCAAAATAATGGAAAGTATCATAAATAAGAAGCTAATTAATGCATAGTTTTCTGTCTTCAGGATAACCTTTTCTCTAACAATCATTTCGGTTTTCTTAAGGGGGCGCTCTGAGTAACTTCCAATAAATCAAATTGCTATATTTTTTCATTTCTTGCTTATTCGATGTTTTTTACTCAAGTGCAGCCAAGATATGTAGACACCAGTCACGTCTTTTCAAAGTGTGAAACTTCTGTGAGGATTTTAGCAAATTTTATGATGACATCAAAATTGAAATTGTGCAAAATTTGTCTAATTTTTGAAGCTACGTACGAGGGGCTGTCCTCTGTACGATGACAACTGAGCAAAACAAAGCACTTTATTTTTCAATATAATCACCCATAACATCAACAGACATCGCTGATTTCTCTTTCAAACTGTCAATTCCGAGAAAATAAATTCTTCCGACTGCCCCTCAAACCATGATTCCACAGCTGCCTTCAATTCTTCATCGAACTTAAAGCGGGTGCCACGGAGGTGAGATTTCAAGATTCTGAGCATATAATAGTCGCTGGGGGCCAAGTCTGGACTGTAGGGTGGGTGCGAAAGCTGTTCGAAGCCACAGTCTCGAATAGCAGAATAGCATTATAAATTACTCAACTTAAGGGGGACTACCTGTGTTTGTAAAACTTTTAAATTCGCCAATTTGCTTCAACTTTGTACGCATTGTATCCCAGCAAAGTCTGTTTGCAAATTCGAAAAACTGAGACCGAAGCTGTTGCATGGTTCGCTCCAGGAGCTCCTAAAATTTCAGTTGGATGAGTAAATCAGAGCCGCAACAAATCAGCATTTTGCGCAAATAATTTGTGCTATGACAAGTCAGATTGATCTTGCTCGATGCGCTGTCACAAAGGCCATAATGTGTGCAAAGTTGAAGCAAATCGGAGAACCTAAGGGTGGATTTCACAAAGGTGCTTTTAAAAATCCATGGTTTTACGTACGTTTTGACATGATCAGCACATAATTTCATTATGAAATATCGCCTAATTCGTAACAAATTTTGTAAATTTTCTTAAACGATGGTTTTATTTCAGTTGAAATTTCAAACCTGCAGCATAGCAGTTCTCTGTTTGGCTGCAATTTCATCTGAGCTAAAACCATGGTTTCAGAAAATCCACAAAATTTGTAACGAAACAGACGCTATTTCGTAATGATATTGCATGCAAATCATATGAAAACGTACGCAAAGCCATGCTTTTATGAAACCACCTTTGTAAAATTCACTCTAAAATTTGTAGTTAACAGCCAACCCCCTTGTAAGTCGACATGAACTACAAACAAAACAGAGCTCACACAGAACCTATCTCGCTAAAATATAATGACATCGGGCACAATACACCTACACGAGATAAGCACAAAAACGACAGAGCATAAAAACCAACCTTTGGAGTCAAAACAATTAAAACAATATATCTGTGACATATAAAGTTAAAAAAAGTGAAAATATTAGCACAGCACGTACCACAAGTGTGCAAATGGTTGAAGGATCAGACAAGCCCCCCTTCCTCAATTTTGACTTTTCAGGACAAGCCCCATCTCACATTAACTTAGCTATCGGGACAAACCTGCCTTCTCTGTGGGATGTGAAAGGTGCTCTTGTTCTCAAAATTAGACTGACGGTTTTGCAAAAATCATTAAATTTACAAAAAATTGCCCGTTTCCCCAAAAACTTTTTAGCATTTTTGCTACTTCAGTACTTTCAAACGACGGGACTAGGCCCACTAAAATTCGGAAAAATGTCGGATAGTTTTCCATAGACTTAAAACCGTGTACATATATTAAATATACCAAGTGTTAGCATATTTAAGAATTATGCTGATAATTCGTGTTTAAACCAAGACAGACAACGCATGAAAAAACTGACACGATTAACACATGGACATCAAAACAAACACCGACAAATAAAAGCCTGAGTATTTAGCATATAAAAGAAGCAAACAGCTAACGAAAATTCTACCTTTGACAATTAAGCCCGGTTCATACTCGTCCTTATCCTTGTCCCTATCGTTTTGTCCTTAAGCGATTTCAAGAAAACTACCTGACCAAATGATCCAATTGGTTACAAAGTATTGTTTACAAACAAAGTATTGTTAAAGTCTAATTTGCATGCAAAAAGTTGAAGTATGAACGGGGCTTTAGCATACAGAAACAACTTCAAACACACTGCGTATAAAAAACTGACACTGATAATTCGCACTAAAAACAAGCCGAGGTATATACGTGTACAGCAGCGTAAATACAAGTTGCATATTTAACTCACAAAAATAAAGCAATTATTTTAGCATACACTTGACACACAAGTAGTAACGCCTGGTTAATGTACCCGGACAATGATCGTGCTGCAATACGTCGCAGTCATCACATTTGATCCAGTTTGAGCCCGTTTTTGTGATTCGTTTGCATACGGGGCAAGGATCATATTTTGCTTGTGGCTGTGCAGAAGTTGCAGTGCTTATTCACATCGAATCACCGAAAACACAATTTTTTATTTTATCGTTTAAGGTCTTCGCAACTCTGGTTTTCTTTCTCGGGTTGCAAGATTTCTGCTTGAGAGGTGGCCTTTTTCCTGCTGCGCCACCGCGCAGCAGGCTTTTTTAGAATGTCTGTTGGATAATAACGTGTATTTGGAAAGGATTTATGTGTGCGTTTGTGTATGTTCTGATTTATGTGATTGTGCCTGTATCGGTGAACGTCGGTGTGTGTGTAAAAAGCGTCTGTTCGGCAGTCGCACTGTATGCTGTATTAAAAACGTACGTACACTGTTTTCCAGGTAGTACACACTTCATTTGCATATTCGACTACAAAGTCAGTTTGCAATTTTTTGTCTCAGAAAGTTCACATAATATGTAGTCTCACATTGATACTACAGTTTTAATTTGGCTCACTATCTCACACAGTTTCACACAGACATTTAGATCTATAATTTGTCTTTTTAACTATGTTATACATGAAAATAGACTTGATGGCCACGAGGTCGCTAATCAGCCGACTATTTAAAAAAATCCATAGGCTTACTGGCTTACAGTACATGGTTAAGGCAAGTACAGTATTACTCATTCCGAAGAACGATAGCAGTCACAATTCATAAAATTACCATTACCATTGTTTTTGCTAGTTTGTGTTATACAAATAAAAAACCGTTACGCAGACAAATTCCGAATGCAAGATTAATTTACTATCCCTTAAACGCGTTACACATGTACAAAACAAACGGTGGACTGAACTAAATCGGTTTGGCTGACGATAAGCTGGAGTTGGTAGTATCGCCATAGCAGTTTCGCTAACAGACTGCAAAAAAACCTTTTGATTTCAAATAGTAGGTTCACTGAGAAACTAGACCAATGCTGTATGGCGTCTAATAATTACTTCCAGACATTAGACTACCAATATCGACCAATATCTTGGACCAATCGCCATTTGTAAGCCTGACATCACACAAATGCTTTTGCGGCATTTTCAAATGCAACTGACGGATCTGGAGAGTGATGGTCTGTTGCGAGGCCTGAGTGCCTGACTGGTAGGTGATTGCCAATTGGTACTAAACGGTTCCCAATGTTGGGAAGGTGGTCCGTGGTAGTCCGGGCCGGGGGTTGCAAAAATCACTGTCTCTACCTTGCCAGACCCACCGTTTTTCAATACTGTTGTTGTGCGTTTAGTAAGATCGTAGGGCTGCCTAAAACCTAATTTAGCTAAGCCTTAAATTGTTTAAATCGGTTTAAGAGAACTGCACCAATGAAACTTAGCCTAGTTGTTGCCGCTTAACGTTTAGTTCACAACTGAGGTGTAGCTTCAATTTAGCTGGGATCGACTTGACTCTTTACTGCAGTTTGGCTCCCAAGATTAATATTTGGTGCGCAGCAGGTTTTTTTTTCACGCAGTGATAATATAGGCTTACAATTTGCACATTTTGCATTGGGCTTTGCTTGTTTCCAAGAGCTGTATAAACTCCGGCGAAGTCATGTGAGCACCTTTGTTAACAATACTTTTTCGTTTTGCACTAACGATAGGTGTCTGAGCAACCGGCAAAATTTGTAGAAAAATTTCGCAAAATGATGGAAATGATGACGCTAAGTTCGTTGATGGTGTTTTTGGATCAAATAGAGAGCGGCACAACTTTTTGTTTAGTAGATCTGAGCCAGTAAAACCCAATTCTGGTGAGTCAGGCGTTTTTGGAGTATTGGCTGGAAGCATGGGCATTAATGGGGTAAAGTGCTCATTTCCACTCGTTGATACAGTGACTTCATTTTCCACAACTGGCACTGCATCGTCCGGTACAAACCACGAGGGTAAATTACGAATTAGGTCATAGATTTCTGGTTCAGGCTCATTATTTTCCAATATTAGAGAAAAGTTACTTCGGCTTCTTGAGGAGCTAGCTGCGGTATAAGCTTAATTGGCTCTAGGCGCGCAGCCAGTAACATTTGTGACTTCATCAACTTGTCCACGTAATCCGGACGCAGGAACATACGCGACAGGATCAACTACATCAGGGTTAAAGGGATATATTCCAGTTGACCGGAAGCCAGAAATGGCGTTGGACGCCTTGGCGCTGCGTTTCTAGCATAAAGAATAAAGCCTTGGCACTTTGTCAATGTCGAGTTGCTCTTTTTCGATTTCATTTTATAATTCTTCATAAGGTTCCGGCATACAAATGACCAAGCCTTTTTCACAGGCCCGAAACCGCATTTGTCGAGTAGTTGCAAGTAGTTTGTGGTATGGGCCGGCAAACACACAATTTTAATTCTGTTTTCTATTGCAAGTTTCAAGGCCGGTAAGTTAGCATGACTGCCATGTCCATCTAAAATCAAGACCAACTTTTTGTCAGTCGGCACGGGAGGCATGTGCGATATGAAATGCTGCAGCCATAACAAAAAATGCTCTTTTTCAGTCCAGCCTGAATCTAAAGACTTCAGTAGCGTTCCATCCGGCACTTGGTTTTGCCACTCAGGATCTACTCTTCCTTTGAAAATCAGCATCCCCGGCACATATTTACCACTTGCGCTACACGCTGCAATCAGTATTGTAAGTTGGCCCCGTTCTTTGGCAACAATTTGGCACTGATTACGTATTTCTTTAAATGACACAACCTTTGCGTCTTGTTTGGTACAGTGACCAACCCTAAATCACCCATGTTGCAAATCAAATCAGGATCGTCCCATACGTTTGATGTTTGTAGAACCTTTCCCAGATTCTCGAACCATGGCAACACAACGTTTTTGTCCATCCCCAAAGCCCTATCTCGAGACAGATTTTCTGGTTTTCGGGGCGTAATTTCCGGGTGTCTTTTTTAAAACAATGACCACCACCTCTTGCCAGCCATGCAGGTTGTCTTGCTGAAGTTGTTCACCACATTATATGTCTTGCAATAATGAAAAACCATTTTTCTCTGATCTTTGATTGTTAATGGAAATGCAAGGAATGCAGCTTGACGAATTAATGTAACAAGATCATTTTCAACATGTGGTGGCAATACAGGTTTACGTCCGAGTGGCACTGGACCAGATAGGAGTTTTCCTGACAGTTTTTCCCCGTCGTCGTGCGAGGAACATGATACTTTCGCGCGATTTCACCATTACCTGGAAAATAAAATTGAACTTGAGTTAAACTTGCGCTAAGCCGAGTTAGTTAAACTCCCCCTACCCTCCCCTTATGTGCATCTATGATTAGGTCACAACTATACCTCAAATTTCAACCAAGTTCTTATTTTCAATGGTGTAGCCCACTAAACTATAATTGGTAAATAATTACATAGGTATAAACTAATCTTGTAAACTGATTTGATGCAAAACACCCTTAACTGGCAATCAAAAATTCATATCATAATTGTGAATATAGTATGCACGTCTAGATACAGATCCAACTGACAAATATAAAACAGAAATCAATGATTTTATCAAAAATCTGCTATCAAGAAATAAAATACGAAAAGAACTAGCAAAACGAATTAAACCAAACGCTTTTTCGCAACCAGCGCGCTTCTACACTTTACCTAAAGTCCACAAAAAATGGCCATATCCGCCTAGTCGACCTATAGTTTCCGGATGTAACACTGTCATAGAAAATTTGAGCGCCTACCTAGATGAAATACTTCAACCGATAATTAAGGAACTTCCGTCATATGTAAAAGACACAAGTATTTTATTAAGCGCTTCATACTGTTTACCTGCATTACCCAAAAACTCTTTGGTATCGCTTGACGTTGTTTCACTATACCCCAATATTCCAACAGCTGATGAAATTGAAATTGTTACGGAAGAATTTGAAAATTACTATCACCACTCACCACCAATTTCAACTTCAGTTTTCAAACAGCTTTTGCGCTTTGTTTTAACTGGAAACAACGTCAAATTTAATAATCAGCATTATGTCCAAATACAAGGAACAGCGATGGGCACACGTGTGGCTCCAACGTACGCAAATATATTCATGGGCAATCTTGACGAAAAGTAATAGACGCCTCCACTACAAAACCACTACTTTGGTTCAGATACATAGACGACATTTTGTGCCCATGGACAGAAAACCGTAGAAATTTGGAACTGGTCTTCGACAAAATAAATGCACAACACGCTTCAATCAAGTTTACAACTGAAATTTCTGAAACAACCGCAACTTTCTTGGATGTTCGAATAACGCTAACCGTCAATGGTCACATGTCTACTGACTTACACACAAAACCAACCGACAACCGTCAGTATTTGAACGCCAAGAGCTACCACCCAAGAAAAACAAAACAAAGCATTGTCTACAGCCAAGCGCTACGATTAAAAAAGATCTGTTCGAATTAATTGCAATACACCAGTAGACTTCAGGAGCTGACTAACAATTTCATCAGCCGTGGATACAACCCAAAGCATATCCACAAACAAGTAACTAAGGTGCCTAAAAACAGGACTGATGCTCTCGGAAAAGAGAACAAAGATAAAAAAAACTCGAAAACAAAGCCACATCATATCGTTACCCTTCTACCATACACTGCCTCCCTTACTTCACCAGTCTTTACGTCAAAACCACCAATTGCTAGCAGCAGCGTACTCTGCAGCTGATAAAGAACCACCAGATTTACCAGTGATTGCCTATTCAAAACACAAAAATCTTGGTGATTTACTAGTACGATCTAAGTTTTCGACAAATAACCAAAGTTTCAGACAGTATTTGTCCCGCGCCTGCGACGGCGGCCATGGCTGCAGATGCTGCACTTTAATGAATCCAACAACACACGTGTGCAGCTCTCAAAACAAAATTTGGTTTAACATCAAATCCGACGGGAACTGTCAGACTAAGGATCTTGTCTATTTGATAGAGTGTCGCCAATGCCAAGCTCAGTACGGTGGTGAAACGGGTCAGCAATTACGTTCAAGAATCAATGCTCACAGGGCATGTATCACTAATGTTATCAAATCAAACGAAAACAAACGTAAACTGCTACCCAACTGCAATACTACGATAGCAAGGCATTTCAGTGGACCTAATCATAGCTGTTCGGACATGCAAGTGGTCATATTACAGCAAAAATTCAACAATAACGAACAAAATAGAAAAAAATGCGAAGCAGTTTGGAAAGATAAAATGGGTACACTGTTTCAACCTTCAAGATTGAACAGTTACGACTTTGAAAACCTGACATTACAGTAAATTTGTAATCATCTGTAATCACAGCCCATAGAAGGCCTGACACAGGCCGAAGTACAGGCATTTGATTTTTTTGATTAA
>JASANF010006443.1:0-17549 GCA_030248245.1 Trissonchulus sp. WLG1_4
TATGTTTGTTACCTGGAATTGCATATAATTTGCATAAAGTGTACTATATTTATTCTAAATTTGTTTCACAATACTTGCAAAAGGTTACTGTGGTAATTAGCAGCGGTAGTCAATCTGTAACGAGAACGAAACACAGGATTTGCCGAAAAAACAATGATTTTTTAACATTCGGTCGAAAAATATATGTATCTCCTCAAAATACATGGTTGCATCATTATCAACGCTTTCTTCGACTCTTTAGCAGAGCTTGCAAAAGGTTACCCTGGTGATTAGCAGCGGTAGTCAATCTGTAAGGAGAGCGAAACACAAGATTATTTTTGGCCAAAAAATTCATGATTTTCTAACATTCAGTCCAAAAAAAGTATGCCTGCCACCTAGAATTCTATATAAATTATACAGCCAGTAAGACCTTTACCTTAGCTTTTAGAGTATTAATCAGAAATGGTTACCTGCAGGATTCCGTGAGATAGACACGATTAATTAAAAAAAGGTTGTCCAAAAAACCGTTTTTTTGACATTTGGCGAGCTCTTTATCTTATTTATTAAAGGTGTTAACGAAAAAATGTTTCAGTAGCTCTGTTAAACCGTTTTGCTGCTTTTTTCAGATTTGTGGTGCTTACATTGCTTAGATTTGCTCAAAAATACATGGTAAATTCCTTGTTAGATCACTTAATAGCGTTTTTGTTAGCAAACTGGGCTTGTTCTAAAGTGAAGTGTCTTGGCGCACTGGTGATAGCTGAGCATGTGGATCCTGCAATGCGGCGTCGCATGACTGAGGTAGCAGAACGCAGTTTGGCTACTTGGAACTCGCAACTCGAATCGTATTCTAGATTCAACATTTCTTATTTGCCTTCACAGATTGCTCATTGCAAAGCTCACAAGCTGGATTCCTTTTTTCATTTTAATTTATCGTTTGGTGAAGCGATGGTTGCTTGGCTCAGTCACAAGCATATTTTTGTGAGACTGACATAATCGCGTAGCAACATTTACTGACTATTTTTGCCTTGGATTTCTATTTTGTATTTTGTCTTTATTGTAAGCGCAAGTGCCAAGAAAGGTCCCACTGTGTTTTTTCATTTTAAAATGGATTTAGCGGATTTCCGCGCTTGTTAAAGCCTACCATGTCTGATTTAGTATAGCCAATCGGGAAAAAAAAATTCACCCCGTTTGTCGGGAAAAAAACCCACCCCAGTTTCTGAGCTTAGGGTGGTTCAATTGGTACCAATTTTTGTGTGCAATGAAACACCCTCTAAACAACTCCATACATGAGTTTAGAACTGATTCTGATCATGTTTACAATTTTTATGAGGAATCGAAATTTTGACTGTTTTCCCCCTACGAAGCTTGAAAAATTTGGCCAACTTTGAACCATCGGTACTCCTCATCTAAACAAAGTTATCCAAATCTGTTCAAATTCCACAGAGGCCACCTATAGGGCTACAAATTAAGCAAAAATGTTGAGTGCCACACTGAACCACAGCTGAGCCACAGTGGCTCAACTTCATGGGAAAAAAACCCACGTCGGGGAAAAAACCCAATTTTTCAAGTTGTGTAATTCGATGAATAAACGTGATAGAAACACAAAACCGGTCTTGTTGGGTGCCCATATGATGAGAAATTACTAACAAACCCGGAATTCTGGCGAGGAACGAAACCTGTTCGGGTAATGTTTCAAAATTTGAATACCCTCATTTTTTGCAAAATTTTGCCGTAAACAGCCCAAAATGACGTGATTAGATGTTTTAAACAAGAATCAATGCTTTTTAACGTCATATTATGACACAATGATGGATTTTTAGTGCCTACTATCCACAGTAACCCCTTGACTCTTTTTACATGCTAAATCTATTAAAATGCTTGTTTTGTGAATGAAACCTTGTTAAAATCGGTAGAAAACGACTGTATAGCACTGTGATAGCGATTACGCGACTCTGCGTGCAATTTCAATAAAATTTGATTTTTGAAAAATTTTCACTAAGTGACCCCATGTGAATTTTGGGGCCAACTTTGATGGCTTGCTGTAGGCCAACTGGTAGAGATACGAACGAGTTGGGGTGTGCGTTCGAAAGAGGAGGTGGTACTAGCAAACGACCGGAGGTAAAATTTTGCCGGAGCCGGAGCCGGAGCCGGAGCCGGAGCCGGAGGCAGTGTTTTACAAAAAAATTTCAATTAGTAAAAAATGTTGACAATTGTGAAAAAATTTTCAATTTTTTTCGAAACAGCATTTTTTAATGTTTCAACAGTCACGCCCCGTTTCTATACATATGTCTTTACACGCACATACGACCACTGGCCACTGACTGGTCCCGTTTTTGGTGATCTCACAAAAAATTTTCATCAACATTGATAAAAAGTCAAAAATTTGGTCAAATTGACCAGTATGGCATTTTGACTGCGGTGCCAAGGGCAGGTGTCAGGAGTCAGAGGGAGCTGCTTGTTCAGGCCTTCAGGGTGTCCGTCTGAACCTCCCCCTCCCTTTTACTCAAACCTTGCAAAATTGTCAAGAATATATATACGTATATAAGAATATATACACCCAAAAAAATAGACAAATTTGGAAAAGATTGCACTTTGTAGAAGATACGACGCCGTAAATGTCTGTAGCTTCCGGGGATTACCGCCCGCCCCCCTCCCAACCCCTGTAATTTAGGCGTATATCAGCCACGTTGTAACCAGGAAAAAATCTTTAGGGGGAATGACTTTTCGATTTTTTGTAATGGGTGAAAATTAACTTTTTTGCTATTTTAACACAAAAATTTGCGAAATAACAGCACATGCACATGCAAACATATTTGACCGGCCGAAAACATCAGAGCTAAAACTCAAGTTCAAATCACTAAGTCACATAGTTACAAGCTTATAGGGGTCTGGAGGCGGCAGCGTGAGTGTGAGAAACTTTTGATTTTTAGGCCGAGTTTAGTCAATTGGAGGCGTAAAAATACACATTGCTAGAGAGGGGTATATAGTCATTTCCATCAAAACTGGCAGCAATATAAGTACTGTAATCGACTAACCGCTTCATTAATCTTGCGATTTTTTCTCAAAATTTGAACATTTGGCCAAAGTTTGAACAATGAAAATTCTCCGGTTCCGGCACTTTTTTTGCCGGAGCCGGAGCCGGAGCCGGAGCCTCCGGTCGATCGCTAGGTGGTACTCTATCAGATGCATGCTGAACATCGCCTGTGTCATGCTCATTACGTTTTTTTATTGATCGATGAAATTGGGGTTTTTTTCCCGACGTGGGTTTTTTTTCCCGAATTGGGTTTTTTTCCCATGACTTTAGGTCAAAATTTCTGCCATGATGTAAATCATACCAAAACGTTTTATGCTGCATTTTACGGCTTAGGGTAAGGCTTGATAAGAAAATAAAAAGAAACTTTTAATTTTGTGTATTACTTGGGATATGACCAAAAGTTTCCAAAGTGGGTTTTTTTTCCCGACTGGCTATATATACGTGCAGTCCACACTAGGGCGTAACCAGGGGGTCTCGCAGGCAGCGAGTATTGAAAGTAATAGATACGGAGGGAAGTACACTTATCACTTTCTAAAAACATAAATTATTTAGATACTTTTTCAAAACTCTGAAAACTCGGGAGTATGGTGTCAAAGTGTTCATCGAGCATCTAAGGCGTATCTCAGACTACTCTGTTCTAATCCACTCTGGTCCACATATGTACCTATGTTTTACAGCCCTCATCTACTAAGCGTATACTTGCCGTTCGCCACGGGTTTTATACCATCAGGCATATGAAGGTCCAAAGGTCTTCAGAAATGGATTTCTTCTTCTCTAGATAGGGACACAAAGACTAGGGGTATAGAGCAAGTGTTGGCTTCTGGTGGCTTATCAGGCCCCCGCAACAGTGAGTTTATTTTTAGATTCAATTAAAGGAAATGACACTTACGTAAACCTTTTCACAAAAAGTGTAAAAATCATTGGCTTCTTTCTGGGGGCTATCGCTCCCAGACCTCCGCAACAGTGGGTTTAAAACGACAATGAAAAAGTGGCCGAAGTGCGACCCCCTTGCAAAATTCTGGTTACCTTCCTGCAGTTCCATAGTAGTGTAAGACTTGAGGTTGCGCTTTAATGTTCACCTGTATTTGTAACTATCAGTTATATATGTACCTACTATTAGAAATGTTCAAAAAGCAAAATGTTGTTACAGACAAGCCCCTTTAGCTACATATTATTATCTTGGCTAACCTGCTACAAAAATGCCATCCTTACGACCGAGCATGACTCCTTTAGGCGAACAATGCTACAAGAGTCTCCTAAACTTACTCAGCCAACAAGACAAAAATTTACGCAGCAGTTGTTATTTTGCCGAAAAGAACTAAAAAATGGCAAAAATAAGCCGTAAAAGAATATTAGTAGGTGCAAAATTTACCACTTTGCAAAAAATGTTTTAACATTTGTAGCTAGTGAAATCCTGATCCGATAAATCCATTTTGGATAACTTTCGATACTCTGTTTTGTGACAAATATAAGCAAGACTGAATCTCTGGAATCTCTGTGATGCTTTTAAAGGCAAGGTATATATACCGCAAGAAGTTTGGAAAATTAAAATAGTAAAGCGTATAATGAGTAATCACTAATCACAACGCCTTCGACCCTTGTGAACAGTCTTGTTGAACATTCGATATCGTTAAACCTAGAGTACGGTATTGTGTGTTTGAATCAGCTCTTTGTTCTGGTTCTTTTATTTGCTTTGTATTATATAAGTTTTGTCCTTGGTTACATTCAAAGGTAGATGCCTTAGAATGTACGGTTTTTTGTTTTTTTTTGTGTCGTTATTGCTATGCAAGTCGCTGATGGATATTTTTAGTTCGGCAGTACTGCTTTAATTGGAATTAAAGTTTATTGGAGGTTAAGGGACCCGGCCCTCTCTGTTAGAAGTTTATACTCGTGGGGGAATTTTCCGCCGAAGCCAAATCTTTCTATAGACACTTGTTTCGATGATGACTTTTTTTCAGTCTGTTTACTGTTTAGTGGTTTTGTCTTTGCACTTGATTAATGATTTTTTATGTTCTGTGCTTTATTATTTTTAGTTGGATTTGTCTGTTAATTTTGTGCATTTGTATTTTTGCCAGTCACGTTAGTATTTTAGTCACTAGTTGTATCAGTTTATGTTGGTGCATGTTATAATTCATTTTGTGTATATCTGAGCCAGAGAAGTAACCAGAATCCAAGAAACGTAATCAGGGCCCGATTTCACAATCAATGAATTGCGATTCATTGGTAACACTGATGCCACATAACAAATGGAGTATAACTTTGCGTTTACACTATGTTTCTTCTAGACATTTTCGTGATAGATTGCCAATATCAAGAGTGCATAATAGCGTCTCACTCTATATAGAAGAAGAGTGACACACTCTCCTTCCAGCCTGTGTTCTAGAACAGGCAGATGCGCTGGTCGTTTTCAGGCTACATGTTGACATTCTGTGCAACATGTGACTGGCCAATCAGAATCGAGCTCCTATTCTCTGATTGGCCAGACGCCTGTGCACGTGTCCAATCATAAAACGGGATAGGGATAACTCATTATTCATTTATAGTCTGCTTGGAAAAACATTAGAAAAGGTTTGCAAATACCTTTGGGGATATTTTGGCAAACTTTCAGCTAAATTGATTGACAAACTTTTAAGAAATTGAGAAAAGTTTATATCTCAAAAGTTTCTCAATAAATTTCGCTGAAAGTTTACCAAAATATCCCTAAAGGTATTTGCAAACCTTTTTTAATGTTTTTGCAAGCAGACAATGAATAAATAATGAGTTATTAAGCTTTTAACCCTATCTTAGTGCTTATCAATGCTTCAGCGATTATATACTAAAGTGTGTTACGCAGAGAATCTACGCGCTGATTGGCCAGAATGTTGCACAGAATGTCAATATGTAGCCTGAAAACCACCAGCGCATCTGCCTGTGCTAGAACACAGGCAGGCTGGAGAGTGTCTCACTCTGCTTCTATATGGAGTGGACGCTATGATGTACTCTTGCCAATACTTTGCATAACGTGGGGTTAATGTTGCAAAAAAGTCACATTATACAGTGAAAAATATAGCTAACTTGAAGTCATTCATTAGTTGCAAATATTAGTCAATTTTTTCAAGCCACTAATATTTACTAATATTTGGGACAGATGAATTACTTTGACTTACATCAAGAGTACATAATGGGAAGAGTATGACACTCTTCCCATTGGCCAGCTTGGCAGCGCGCTAGATGCGTTGCACAATAACGGCCAAAAAAGGACCCAAACGGGACCCGGTCCCAAATGGGTACCTGGTACCCAAACGGGCCCTGCAGGTACCCAAACGGGCCCTCCAGGTACCCAAATGGGACCCAGGTACCCAAACGGGACCCAGGTACCCAAATGGGACCCCAACGTTTCTGATTGGCTGATTGGGGTACCCAAACGGGCCCTGCAGGTACCCAAACGGGCCCTCCAGGTACCCAAATGGGACCCAGGTACCCAAACGGGACCCAGGTACCCAAATGGGACCCCAACGTATCTGATTGGCTGATTGGGGTACCCAAACGGGCCCTCCTGGTACCCAAACGGGACCCAGGTACCCAAACGGGACCCAGGTACCCAAATGGGACCTCTTTTCAAATCTAACAGCCAATCAGATTGCAGCAGCTTTTAGCTCCGCCTACAATCTAGCTACCGTAATCCCGCGTGCAGCAGCATAATAATGCTCTTTGCTAATAATAATGCTAATCCGCACGTTGCTGATAATGCTCTTTCTAGAATCATTTAGTATTTTTCCGCCCCAAAGACTTATTAAAGGACATAAACAAGGTCTTTGTAACTGATGGAACTTAGTTAAAACTATTGTGTATTTTTTAAAACTAACCGCTGTCAAAATGTTCACTCTTTGCCTTTTTTATGCCATTTTTCAGAAGTATATATCTCAAATCAGCTGCGTCTTTGTCATTTGGGTCCAATAAAAAGTCTTTAAGGCAGCAAAATGCTAAAATTTTATAAAAACAGCATTATTGGCTTACATACATATCAATTACATATGCTGCTGCACGCGGGAATACGGTAGCTTGATTGTAGGCGGAGCTAAAAGCTGCTGCAATCTGATTGGTTGTTAGATTTGAAAAGAGGTCCCAATTGGGTACCTGGGTCCCGTTTGGGTACCTGGGTCCCGTTTGGGTACCTGGGTCCCGTTTGGGTACCTGGAGGTCCCGTTTGGGTACGTGCAGGGCCCGTTTGGGTACCTGCAGGGCCCGTTTGGGTACCAGGTACCCATTTGGGACCGGGTCCCGTTTGGGTCCTTTTTTGGCCGTTATTGTGCAACGCATCTACCGCGCTGCCAAGCTGGCCAATGGGAAGAGTGTCATACTCTTCCTATTATGTACTCTTGCTTACATATATAATTAGACTTTTGACTGCATCTAGCAAACGTAACAAAATTTTAGAATTACTTTACTTTTCAAAATTCCAATGTTTCCTTTTCATGAAAATTTGTGCATGGGTATATGACTCAATGACTGTATGGAGCCCATGTTTATTGCGCCGTTGTATCGTTTTACAGCGTGTTTTAGAGGTATTTTCCTGCATTTTTAGAGGTATTTTTTTAAAAAAACGTACGTTGTTGGGAGCTGCAGCTCTCGCGACCCTGAGTTTAACTCAAAATAATTGGAAGGGATTGGATTTTGTAGTGGTCAGTGGATATTACGTAGTCAAGAACGGTAAAAATCTTTTCACCCAACCAACCCAGAAGCCAACACTTGCTCATACCCCTAGTCTTTGTGTCCCTATCTAGAGAAGAAGAAATCCATTTCTGAAGACCTTTGGACCTTCATATGCCTGATGGTATAAAACCCGTGGCGAACGGCAAGTATACGCTTAGTAGATGAGGGCTGTAAAACATAGGTACATATGTGGACCAGAGTGGATTAAAACAGAGTAGTCTGAGATACGCCTCAGATGCTCGATGAACACTTTGACACCATACTCCCGAGTTTTCAGAGTTTTGAAAAAGTATCTAAATAATTTATGTTTTTAGAAAGTGATAAGTGTACTTCCCTCCGTATCTATTCTTTCAATACTCGCTGCCTGCGAGACCCCCTGGTTACGCCCTAGTGTGGACTGCACGTATATATAGCCAGTCGGGAAAAAAAACCCACTTTGGAAACTTTTGGTCATATCCCAAGTAATACACAAAATTAAAAGTTTCTTTTGATTTTCTTATCAAGCCTTACCCTAAGCCGTAAAATGCAGCATAAAACGTTTTGGTATGATTTACATCATGGCAGAAATTTTGACCTAAAGTCATGGGAAAAAAACCAATTGGGGAAAAAAAACCCACGTCGGGAAAAAAACCCCAATTTCATCGATCGAATAAAAAAACGTAATGAGCATGACACAGGCGATGTTCAGCATGCATCTGATAGAGTACCACCTAGCGATCGACCGGAGGCTCCGGCTCCGGCTCCGGCAAAAAAAGTGCCGGAGCCGGAGAATTTTCATTGTTCAAACTTTGGCCAAATGTTCAAATTTTGAGAAAAAATCGCAAGATTAACGAAGCGGTTAGTCGATTACAGTACTTATATTACTACCAGTTGTGATGGAAATGACTATATACCCCTCTCTAGCAATGTGTATTTTTACGTCTCCAATTGACTAAACTCGGCCTAAAAATCAAAAGTTTCTCACACTCACGCTTCCGCCTCCAGACCCCTATAAGCTTGTAACTATGTGACTTAGTGATTTGAACTTGAGTTTTAGCTCTGATGTTTTCGGCCGGTCAAATATGTTTGCACGTGCATGTGCTGTTATTTCGCAAATTTTTGTGTTAAAATAGCAAAAAAGTTAATTTTCACCCATTACAAAAAATCGAAAAGTCATTCCCCCTAAAGATTTTTTCCTGGTTACCACGTGGCTATATACAGGGGTCGGGGGGGGGGGGCGGGCGGTAATCCCCGGAAGCTACAGACATTTACGGCGTCGTATCTTCTACAAAGTGCAATCTTTTCCAAATTTGTCTATTTTTTGGGTGTATATATTCTTACATATATACGTATATATATTCTTGACAATTTTGCAAGGTTTGACTAAAAGGGGGAGGTTCAGACGGACACCCTGAAGGCCTGAACAACCAGCTCCCGCTGACTCCTGACACCTGCCCTTGGCACCGCAGTCAAAATGCCATACTGGTCAATTTGACCAAATTTTTGACTTTTTATCAATGTTGATGAAAATTTTTTGTGAGATCACCAAAAGCGGGACCAGTCAGTGGCCAGTGGTCGTATGTGTGTGTAAAGACATATGTATAGAAACGGGGCGTGACTGTTGAAACATTAAAAAATGCTGTTTCGAAAAAAATTTTTTCACAATTGTCAACATTTTTTACTAATTGAAATTTTTTTGTAAAACACTGCCTGCGGCTCCGGCTCCGGCTCCGGCTCCGGCTCCGGCAAAATTTTACCTCCGGTCGTTTGCTAGTACCACCTCCTCTTTCGAACGCACACCCCAACTCGTTCGTATCTCGACCAGTTGGCCTACAGCAAGCCATCAAAGTTGGCCCCAAAATTCACATGGGGTCACTTAGTGAAAATTTTTCAAAAATCAAATTTTATTGAAATTGCACGCAGAGTCGCGTAATCGCTATCACAGTGCTATACAGTCGTTTTCTACCGATTTTAACAAGGTTTCATTCACAAAACAAGCATTTTAATAGATTTAGCATGTAAAAAGAGTCAAGGGGTTACTGTGGATAGTAGGCACTAAAAATCCATCATTGTGTCATAATATGACGTTAAAAAGCATTGATTCTTGTTTAAAACATCTAATCATGTCATTTTGGGCTGTTTACGGCAAAATTTTGCAAAAAATGAGGGTATTCAAATTTTGAAACATTACCCGAACAGGTTTCGTTCCTCGCCAGAATTCCGGGTTTGTTAGTAATTTCTCATCATATGGGCACCCAACAAGACCGGTTTTGTGTTTCTATCACGTTTATTCATCGAATTACACAACTTGAAAAATTGGGTTTTTTCCCCGACGTGGGTTTTTTTCCCATGAAGTTGAGCCACTGTGGCTCAGCTGTGGTTCAGTGTGGCACTCAACATTTTTGCTTAATTTGTAGCCCTATAGGTGGCCTCTGTGGAATTTGAACAGATTTGGATAACTTTGTTTAGATGAGGAGTACCGATGGTTCAAAGTTGGCCAAATTTTTCAAGCTTCGTAGGGGAAAACAGTCAAAATTTCGATTCCTCATAAAAATTGTAAACATGATCAGAATCAGTTCTAAACTCATGTATGGAGTTGTTTAGAGGGTGTTTCATTGCACACAAAAATTGGTACCAATTGAACCACCCTAAGCTCAGAAACTGGGGTGGGTTTTTTTCCCGACAAACGGGGTGAATTTTTTTTTCCCGATTGGCTATACTAAATCAGACATGGTAGGCTTTAACAAGCGCGGAAATCCGCTAAATCCATTTTAAAATGAAAAAACACAGTGGGACCTTTCTTGGCACTTGCGCTTACAATAAAGACAAAATACAAAATAGAAATCCAAGGCAAAAATAGTCAGTAAATGTTGCTACGCGATTATGTCAGTCTCACAAAAATATGCTTGTGACTGAGCCAAGCAACCATCGCTTCACCAAACGATAAATTAAAATGAAAAAAGGAATCCAGCTTGTGAGCTTTGCAATGAGCAATCTGTGAAGGCAAATAAGAAATGTTGAATCTAGAATACGATTCGAGTTGCGAGTTCCAAGTAGCCAAACTGCGTTCTGCTACCTCAGTCATGCGACGCCGCATTGCAGGATCCACATGCTCAGCTATCACCAGTGCGCCAAGACACTTCACTTTAGAACAAGCCCAGTTTGCTAACAAAAACGCTATTAAGTGATCTAACAAGGAATTTACCATGTATTTTTGAGCAAATCTAAGCAATGTAAGCACCACAGAATCTGAAATAAAGCAGCAAAACGGTTTAACAGAAGCTACCTAAACAGTTTTTCGTTAACACCTTTAGATAAATAAGATAAAGAGCTCGCCAAATCGCAAAAAAACGGTTTTTTGGACAACCTTTTTTTAATTAATCGTGTCTATCTCACGGAATCCTGCAGGTAACCATTTCTGATTAATACTCTAAAAGCTAAGGTAAAGGTCTTACTGGCTGTATAATTTATATAGAATTCTAGGTGGACAGGCATACTTTTTTTGGACCCTGAATGTTAGAAAATCATGAATTTTTTGGCAATAATCTTGTGTTTCGCTCTCCTTACAGATTGACTACCGCTGCTAATCACCAGGGTAACCTTTTGCAAGTCTTGTGAAACAAATTTAGAGTAAATGTTGTACAAGTTATGCAAATTATATGCAATTCCAGGTAGACAAACATATATTTTTCGACCCCGAATGTTAAAAAATCATTGTTTTTTCGGCAAATCCTGTGTTTCGTTCTCGTTACAGATTGACTACCGCTGCTAATTACCACAGTAACCTTTTGCAAGTATTGTGAAACAAATTTAGAATAAATATAGTACACTTTATGCAAATTATATGCAATTCCAGGTAGACAAACATATATTTTTCGACCCTGAATGTTAAAAAATCATAATTTTTCGGCAAATCCTGTGTTTCGCTCTCGTTACAGATTGACTACCGCTGCTAATTACCACGGTAACCTTTTGCAAGTATTGTGAAACAAATTTAGAATAAATATAGTACACGTTATGCAATTCATATGCAATTCCAGGTGGACAAACATACATTTTTCGACCCTAAATGTTGAAAAATCATGATTTTTCGGCAAAAGTACAAGAGTTGGATCACCAATAGCAGAACAGTGGTAATTGAATTAAACTAAGTAGCAAAACTTGGAGTACATCAAATATATTTTAACTGTGTTGACGATGCTGATGCCTTCAAGTCATTATGGCTGAACAGTGAATTTATGACTGTGTTTTTTTACTTTAGTGCCTTCGCTGCCATCTTCTTTGATAAATTCTTCCGTATTTTTATTTATAGCTTCTATAATGTCGTCACATAGGCCCATTACGGTTGCGTCTTCTAAATCTTCTGTTAGCCGCTCATTTGAATTTGCAACTCTATCTTCTAACGGTAGCGCTCCTCGTGCTTTTCTTCTAACAGATTCTTGGAAAAACTAACAGAAAAAACTGGCAATTTGTTTCCAGCTCAAGTATTCATTTGGTTGAAACTCCTCTGTGTTTTCATGACTTGTTGTTTCTCACATATCTGCTGCTAAACTTTTAGGATTGAAGCTTTTCCGCTTTCTTTCGTAATCATCAAATCGAAGAAACAAAAACCGCCTTTGTCCGAAAATCGTTGAGGTCGTGTTGCTTGTTTTAAATCCCAACTAGCGCCAAACTGAAATGCTACGTCATCTGCATCGTGTGCTATTTTCAATACTGCTTCTTGTAAAATTGGTAAGTTTACATTAGTTTCCATTTTTCCAATTCCACGGCTGTATGCTTTAATTGCTGCATCTTTTAAAATCTTTTAAACTATATGTGGTCGCCAGGGGTGGTCCCAGGGTGGCGGAACTTTTACTTTTTGTCGGGTTCTGGACATTAGAAACAAGATTTGATGCTATGACGGTTAATCCTCGGATTCCTCCATGTGAAGCATTCAATTACTATAATTGCATATTGTATATAATTTGCATAACGTGTACTATATTTACTCTACGTTTGTCTCATAATACTTGCAAATAGTTACCTTGGTGATTAGTAGCGGTAGTCAATCTGTAACGAGAGCGAAACACAAGATTTGCCGAAAAATCATGATTTTTCAACATTCAGGGTCGAAAAATATATGTTTGTCCACCTGGAATTGCATATAATTTGCATAATGTGTACTATATTTACTCTAAATTTGCTTCACAATATTTGCAAAAGGTTACCCTGGTGATTAGCAGCGGTAGTCAGTCTGTAACGAGAGCGAAACACAAGATTATTGCCAAAAAATTCATGATTTTCTAACATTCAGGGTCCAAAAAAAGTATGCCTGTCCACCTAGAATTTTATATAAATTATACAGCCAGTAAGACCTTTACCTTAGCTTTTCACAGTATTAATCAGTAATGGTTACCCGCTGGATTCGGTGAGATAGACACGATTAAATAAACAAAGGTTGTTCAAAAAACCGTCTTTTTTGCCATTTGGCGAGCTCTGGCTGAGGTCTGAGGCTACCGATCTACATGAAACTTTGCACTGACGTAGTCTAGTGTATATGTAAAGCCATCAACTGAAAAGCATCAAAAACCTGTCACAAATTAAAGTGTAAAAATAACAAGTGTAGAGTCACTAAGTTTGACAGTTTTAAACCTTGTCCAAAAATGGTTTTTTAGCCATAACTCGGCAAAAAATCGGTCTAGAGCTATACGTTTTTCGGTTTCGTGCCTCCCACAGAGCGGTCTACAAAATATGTGAGCAAGAAAAATTTCATTTTTCAAGTTGCCCAACCTTCGGATGACTCACTGAAAAATTGACTGATATATATATATATATATATATATATATATATATATATATATATATATATATATATATATATATATATATATATATATATATATATATATATATATATATATATATATATATATATATATATATATATATATATATATATATATATTAGTGATCGAACGTTAGCCCGAGTCCCGATCCCGAATCCCGAGGGTAAAATCCCTAATCCCCGAACACAAATCCCGATCCCGATCGCAAATCCCCTATCCTGATCCCCGAACGCAAATCCCCAAATTTTCGGATTTTGCAAAATTATTTCAAGTCTCAAATTTTCAAAATTTAGTGTAATCTAAAAAATTTTCTGGGGGCTTCGCCCCCAGACCCCCGCCATTATATACATCACAATATGATTACTTTAGTTGTCGTTCATCACTCATCTTATTTATTGTGTGTTCAAGTTTTCATGTATATATATATATAGCCCATATGGAGGTAGACGCTTGTCAGAGATTTAGACCCGTATACATACATAGCACGCAGATAAGCATACGTAGATATATACATAGATATATACCATATACGTAAAAACATACCCGATACATATATATCAAAGATATATATATATACATACATGATAATATATTTCAAGTGTGTGCATCATATATATATATACATATATTCACATCAGGGTATGTCGCCGGGGGGGGGGGCGCGGGCGAAAAATATACCAGCTCCACATACGTGTAGATTATACATATATATAAATGAAAATTTATAACACACAATAAATAAGATAAGTGATGAAATGCAACTAAAGTAATCATATTGTGATGTATATAATGGCGGGGGCTGGGGGGCGAAGCCCCCAGAAATTTTTTTCTAAGATTACACTAAATTTTGAAAAATTTGAAGACGTGAAATAATTTTGCAAAATCCCGAAAATTTCGGGATTTGCGTTCGGGATCGGGATCGGGGGGATTTGCGTCGGGATCGGGATCGGGATCGGGATCGGGGTTTGTGTTCGGGATCGGGATCGGGACCGGATCGGGATCGGGACTGATTGGATTTTACCCTCGGGATTCGGGATTCGGAATGGATTGAATTCGTTCACTCATGACCACACACACACACACACACACACACACACACACACACACACACACACACACACACACACACACACACACACACACACACACACATATATATATATATATATATATATATATATATATATATATATATATATATATATATATATCAGTCAATTTTTCAGTGAGTCATCCGAAGGTTGGGCAACTTGTAAAAATGAAATTTTTCTTGCTCACATATTTTGTAGACCGCTCTGTGGGAGGCACGAAACCGAAAAACGTATAGCTCTAGACCGATTTTTTGCCGAGCTATGGCCAAAAAACCATTTTTGGACAAGGTTTAAAACTGTCAAACTTGAGTGACTCTACACTTGTTATTTCTACACTTTAATTTGTGACAGGTTTTTGATGCTTTTCAGTTGATGGCTTTACATATACACTAGACTACGTCAGTGCAAAGTTTCATGTAGATCGGTAGCCTCAGACCTCAGCCAGAGTCTCGCCAAATGGCAAAAAAGACGGTTTTTTGAACAACCTTTGTTTATTTAATCGTGTCTATCCCACCGAATCCAGCGGGTAACCATTACTGATTAATACTGTGAAAAGCTAAGGTAAAGGTCTTACTGGCTGTATAATTTATATAAAATTCTAGGTGGACAGGCATACTTTTTTTGGACCCCTAATGTTAGAAAATCATGAATTCTTTGGCAATAATCTTGTGTTTCGCTCTCGTTACAGACTGACTACCGCTGCTAATCACCAGGTTAACCTTTTTCAAAAATTCTGAACAACATTAACAATCAAAAAAGTACACATTATGCAAATTATATGCAATTCAAGGTGGACAAACATATATTTTTCGACCCTAGAATGTTGAAAAATCATGATTTTTCGGCAAAGCTTGTGTTTCGCTCTCGTTACAGATTGACTACCGCTACTAATCACCAAGGTAACTATTTGCAAGTATTATGAAACAAACGTAGAGTAAATATAGTACACGTTATGCAAATTATATACAATATGCAATTATAGTAATTGAATGCTTCACATGGAGGAATCCGAGGATTAACCGTCATAGCATCAAATCTTGTTTCTAATGTCCAGAACCCGACAAAAGTAAAAGTTCCGCCACCCTGGGACCACCCCTGGTGACCACATATAGTTTAAAAGATTTTAAAAGATGCAGCAATTAAAGCATACAGCCGTGGAATTGGAAAAATGGAAACTAATGTAAACTTACCAATTTTACAAGAAGCAGTATTGAAAATAGCACACGATGCAGATGACGTAGCATTTCAGTTTGGCGCTAGTTGGGATTTAAAACAAGCAACACGACCTCAACGATTTTCGGACAAAGGCGGTTTTTGTTTCTTCGATTTGATGATTACGAAAGAAAGCGGAAAAGCTTCAATCCTAAAAGTTTAGCAGCAGATATGTGAAAGAAACAACAAGTCATGAAAACACAGAGGAGATTTCAACCAAATGAATACTTGAGCTGGAAACAAATTGCCAGTTTTTTCTGTTAGTTTTTCCAAGAATCTGTTAGAACAAAAGGCACGAGGAGCGCTACCGTTAGAAGATAGAGTTGCAAATTCAAATGATTGGCTAACAGAAGATTTAGAAGACGCAACCGTAATGGGCCTATGTGACGACATTATAGAAGCTATAAATAAAAATACGGAAGAATTTATCAAAGAAGATGGCAGCGAAGGCACTAAAGTAAAAAAACACAGTCATAAATTCACTGTTCAGCCATAATGACTTGAAGGCATCAGCATCGTCAACACAGTTAAAATATATTTGATGTACTCCAAGTTTTGCTACTTAGTTTAATTCAATTACCACTGGTTCTGCTATTGGTGATCCAACTCTTGTACTTTTGCCGAAAAATCATGATTTTTCAACATTTAGGGTCGAAAAATGTATGTTTGTCCACCTGGAATTGCATATGAATTAAATGAAAAATTGGGTTTTTTCCCCGACGTGGGTTTTTTTCCCATGAAGCTCAGCCACTGTGGCTCAGCTGTGGTTCAGTGTGGCACTCAACATTTTTGCTTAATTTGTAGCCCTAATAGGTGGCCTCTGACAAATTTGAAGCATATCCAGGTCCCTCTGTTTGAGATGAATAGTATCGATGGTTCAAAGTTGGCCAAATTTTTCAAGCTTCGTAGGGGGAAAACAGTCAAAATTTCGATTCCTCATAAAAATTGTAAACACGCTCAGAATCAGTTCTAAACTCATGTATGGAGTTGTTTATAGGGTTTTTCGTTGCCCACAAAAATTGGTACCAATTGAACCACCCTAAGCTCAGAAACTGGGTGGGTTTTTTTCCCGACAAACGGGGTGAATTTTTTTTTCCCTAATCGGCCATACCAAATCAGACATGGTAGGCTTTAACAAGCGCGGAAATCCGCTAAATCCATTTTAAAATGAAAAAACACAGTGGGACCTTTCTTGGCACTTGCGCTTACAATAAAGACAAAATACAAAATAGAAATCCAAGGCAAAAATAGTCAGTAAATGTTGCTACGCGATTATGTCAGTCTCACAAAAATATGCTTGTGACTGAGCCAAGCAACCATCGCTTCACCAAACGATAAATTAAAATGAAAAAAGGAATCCAGCTTGTGAGCTTTGCAATGAGCAATCTGTGAAGGCAAATAAGAAATGTTGCATCTAGTAAGACTATTCGAGTTGCGAGTTCCAAGTAGCCAAACTGCGTTCTGCTACCTCAGTCATGCGACGCCGCATTGCAGGATCCACATGCTCAGCTATCACCAGTGCGCCAAGACACTTCACTTTAGAACAAGCCCAGTTTGCTAACAAAAACGCTATTAAGTGATCTAACAAGGAATTTACCATGTATTTTTGAGCAAATCTAAGCAATGTAAGCACCACAGAATCTGAAATAAGACAGCAAAACGGTTTAACAGAAGCTACCTAAAACAGTTTTTCGTTAACACCTTTAGATAAATAAGAGCAATACGTAACTGAACGAA
>JASANF010006444.1:0-31790 GCA_030248245.1 Trissonchulus sp. WLG1_4
TATGTTTTGTTTACATTCTAGTCGAATATAATTGAATTGATTGGACTAAAAGGGTAGTTTGAATTAACTTTTCCAGTGTTCAGCGCGAAAGGTGAAAAATGAAACGTAAACTATATGATTTCATCTTGCAGTCATAATAAAGGGTATATGGAGGGAGATATATAAATAATGGAGGTATGTGGAGGTTATATACTACAATTTTAAAAAGCACTTAAGCACTGAAACATCATTATCAAAAAAGTTTGATGCGTCCGAAAAGACTCGGTACAATAACTTTTTTGGCACTTAAATAACAATTTTAGGTTGGCATCTTCCGCTCTTCACATAAATTCGAACTTTGAGAAATATTTGTACTGAATTGTCAAAATTTAAGTATATGTGTTTCTCTTATTTTATTTCAAGATCGGAGTACACTCCAGAAGAATTAATTGCTATGCTATTAAAATCGTCACAAAAATACGCGGAGGCTTTTGCAGATTATTACTATGTATTATTTGTGCTTGTTTGTTGCATTTTTTTCTTGAATTTGTTTACTATCCTTTTTTTTACGTAAGCGGCGTTTTTCACAATTTATTACTGTTTCTCGAAAAATGGTTTGAGAACAATTTTTTTCTATATATATTTAGAGCTTTTTATAGCTTATATACAGGTTTTAATTGTATATATTATTTTATTTATTTATTAGTTTACTATTTTTTATTTACTGGTTTATTTTTTCAGAACAGCCGGTGAAGGACGTGGTAATCACAGTGCCTCCGTTTTTCAATCAGGCCGAACGCCGAGCCTTTGCCGCCGCTGCCGAAATTGCTGGGCTCAATCTGTTGCAACTCATTAATGACAACACCGCTGGTTAGCGATGTAGTTATTTTTTTCTGGCATTTTTTGGGAACGTGATCCCCATATATACTTTCTTGAAGCATCGTGAAGTTTGTGTGAAAACATTGGGGATTTGCAGTTTTTTGTGCATTTTTCGATCTAAACCGTATTTTAAGAAATGTTATTAAGTTGTGCAATTTTTAGTTAGTAATATATATATATAATGTATTGATTTAGCTGGTCTAAATTACGGCATGTTTCGACGTAAACAATTCAATGACACCTCTCCTACCCTCGTGATGATCTATGATATGGGCGCGTCCAAGACGACAGCTACTGTGTTCGGTATTTATTTATTATTTTATTTTATTTAGTAATATTTGTATATTGTTATCCAATAGAAAATAATAGGGTGAACTGAACGTTTTTTTAATAACATCAATATTAGATCTGCTGCTGCAATGTTTGGTGTTTGTTTAACCGTTTTGAGTATCAAGTTAGCGAAGTGTATAGTTAGTAGCTTTTATCTTTTCTTTATCTGCTAATATCTATTGATATCTTTTTGTGGTAAAATCAACTATTTTGTTTCGTTCTTGTTAACCACAAATTAGAGAGTCAACATCTGTAGATTTGAAATTGAAATTTCAAAACATTGCTTCAAAGTAATGTGTAGTTGCGGCTGTCGTATGTATTGGTATATTTTCAAAATATGTTTATTCTCTTTAAAAAGTTGTGAAAACACAAGCGCCATTGTTAACGCAAACTGAGACAATAAATTTTTTTATGATTACGCCCTGGTTTACATAAATTGCTTGTATTATTTCAGAATATAGACTTGTGCGAGACAAAATCACAAGAGAGCTTAATCCTGAAATGAGTGTCCTGGGAGTGGGGTAAGTTATGCGAAGGAATATATAAAACTCTTTGATACTATAGATATTTTTATTGCCAAAACTAGACTTTTGCAGATTTTTTGAATGAGACTGACTGCCCGGTTGTTCTTATTTAATGAAAAACGACTTGATATCGGATTGCAAAAAACAGTATTTTATCATAGGCTGGGTGTCAGAAAAGGTGTATGAATAGCCTATATGACCAGAACGTGACGTAATCTCCTTAAAATACACGTATATACTTTTTTTACAGTGTTTTTGTTCTTAAAAAAGTTTCAACTATTCTAACAAGAGTCTAACTATAAGCAGATTTATTTTTGGTATTTTTCAGATATGATCGAACGTTGGGTGGTTTCGAAATCACAGTTCGTCTGCGAGATTTACTGATGAAAGCCTTTAAAGCTCAGGGGAAAGCAAAGGTTTCTAATTTCTTGGCATTTTTCAAATTCTGGTTTTTGGGTGCGGTTGACTAGGCTTGTTTCACTTTTCAAAAAACGAAATAGCAACTGATTTTCTTATTTGGAATATCACAATGGTCAAAGTGTTTATAGTTATTTTTAGTCGTGTAACTAGCGCAGTGATTTAGTACCTTTTTTGTCAACACTGATATGCCTTCAGACTTGAAGATATGCAGTAAGTAGGTATCACAAGATGCAATGATAATAATATGTAGAAAATAAAATAAGTGAACATGAAGGCACACTAAGTAGTGGTCGATAATACTCTAATTATTAGTAGTTTCGACTTTTTTTTGAAGATAAGGTTGTTTAGTCTAGAATGACGGCCTTCGCAGGGGTTTTTTTCCAAAAAAATAGTGAGCAAAATTGAGCAAAATTTCAATTTCAGTGAGCAAAATTTCAGATCGGTGAGCAAATCGTAAATTTGCTAGTTTACGTTTTATACATCGTTATCGCCAGACGCCTACCCAGAAAAACCTAATTATTGTACTTTTAACGCCAAAAGCGACACATATTAGCACATTTTCGTTCAAAAACACATTTGGTGGGCCAGCGAGGGTCCAAAAGCTACCAAATCTGGAAATATTATAAACATTTTTGCCATTGGGCACCGTAAAATGATACAGTCGTCATTTTTATTGATGTAGAAAAGCATACATGTATGAGGGGGGGATGGGGGTAGACCCCCCCTAAATCGAGGACCCGGGGGAGAGGGTCCCCAAAATTTGGGCAAAATTTAGAAAAAAATGGCACTTTTTGGCGAAATTTTTAGAAATTTTTGCAAAATTTAGGTTATTTTTGGTCGATCTGGGGGGGAAGGGTCCCCAAAATTTGGCCGGAGAGACCCCCCAAAATTTTGACCCAGTTACATATGTCAGACAGTGTATTATACAAGTAAATGCAGCACAATGTACTCTTGTAGCCATGCATATAAACGCTTAATAACAAGGAAAAATATAAAGGATACAAGGATACAAGAATAAATAAATAAACAGAGTCGCAGGGGTCTGGGGGCGGCAGCCCCCAGGAAAAAATCGAGCATTTTTGGTTTTTAGGGCAAATTTGGCCAATTCGAGACGTATCAGGATTTTTTCGGCCGAGCGATAAAAGCTAAAGCGGGGATCCTTGTTGACAATTTCTTCCGGTTCTACCAAAAGGAATAAACCCCTTGGCTACGCCCTTGCGTGCCTATACTTTCCTCATTCGTGAAAGATAAAAGCAAGGAATACTAAGTCATGGAGTTGCACGGGTCTAGGGGCGGCAGCCCCAAGAAAAAAATTGGGGAATTTTTTCATTTTTTTTGTCAATTGGAGACCTATAGGAAATTTTTTCAGCCGGACCGTAAAAAACTAAACGGGGTCCCTTCAGAGCGGTGAGCAGAATTTGAGAAAAATTTCAATTTTGGTGAGCAAAATTTCAAAATCGTGAGCATTTGCCCCGTATTTTGCCCAAAAAAAACCATGCGGCCTTGGTTAATTGAACTAGTTTAGTAAATTGTGTTTATTTCAGGGCAACATTGAGGAGAACCCCCGTGGTATGGCCAAATTGCTCAAGGAAGCCGAAAGAGTGAAACAGGTGTTGACGGTCAATACCGATCACTTTGCTCAGGTAATTGATTAATTACTAAATAATGTTGTCATTGACCTAATCATTAGTTAAAGTGTTACAAAAGCATAGTTTTTTGATGGCTATACCGACTGTATAAAACATAGTCCTGATTTGTTGAAGCTAGCACGATATGTTTGACATAATATTTCGTCTCTCCAAATGCCCTAAAATTACATAAATTGGCAAATAGTGTATTTTATTGTTAACTAAAAATTATGTAGATAAGTATTTAAAGCAACATGTCTGTTGAGTGTTACTGGGTCCTGAAATTCGTGAGACTCAACGAGTGATCAACCAAAAAAGGCGTAAATGTAGCGCAGTTTTCAGATAAATTCCAATTTTCACCAAGTTTGGCTCAGATTTTTCGAGAACCTCTCCAGTGGTTACCCAATGTTTTGGAGGGGGCGTCTTGACCCTCCACCCAACATACTGAGAGATTCAGCAGTGCCTTTCAGCACACTTCATCTGAAGAGTTGATCCGACTTATTCTTAATATTTTTTCTTAATTTTAGATTGAAGGCTTGTTTGAAGATATTGATTTTCGACACAAAGTGACTCGAGAAGAATTGGAGGGTCTTTGTTCGGATTTGTTCGCACGGGTTGCAGCGCCCATTGAAACTGCTCTCAAGATGGCTAATATGAAAGTGGTGCGTGCGAAAGCGAAACTGATGCGAAAACCATCCATTATACCATTTCTCACGAAAAATTTGCACTTCGACTTGAATGTGAACCATTCTGTTGAAACGTTCAACAACAGCTTTTTGTTGTAAGATGGTGAATGATTGAATGAATGAAACGATTAGAAAGTTAGACGCACTAATACTATATTAAGAAACCTTTAATAGTCTTTCCCAAAATATTGGTGTCCAGTAGCAGTTAGGAAAGACTTGCAGATTTATTTTATGGTTAGGAAATTACAGTTAGGAATAATTACAATTATTGTAGTGGCAGTAGTCGTGTAAATTAACTTGTATAGTTGTCTAGGGTTGGTTCATTAGTATTCATTCGTAGTACCGTCTTTTTCATTCATCCGCTGAAATTTGCAGAAAAATACGCCACATTTATTTTTTCTGCTTTACCAACTATCAGTTGCTGTTTCAGGACCAAATAGATCAGGTGATACTAATGGGTGGTGGAAGTCGTGTGCCAAAGATACAGGAGGGAATACAGAAGGCTATTAATAAGTAAGGTCTCGTTATGTAATTTTTCATTGAATTGAACATTAACTGTAAGTCAGGACTGTTAAAACTGTTTCTTCAATCTTAGTCTATCAAGTAAAAGTTTCTTAGTCAAATCTATCAAGTAAAATATGGTCTATTTGAATAATTTCAGGTGCTGCAGTCTAATGAGGATACATTAATTAAAGTCTGACCAAAAATTGCTGGACCAATAGGATAGAATAGAAAACACGTTATTTCATGACGACCAGAACAAATTTCAGTCACCAAGAATACTGCGAGTAGTCGCGAAACTCACGCCACGTATTTTATTTCAGGGTTTAGCGATTCGATTTGTCGTCAGACTTTAGTTAATGCTTATGTGGCGCAACATAATTAGACACGACTACATGGGACTTGTGCTTGTGTTTTTAGCAAAGAACTATCCAAGAGTCTGAATATGGACGAAGCAATAACCCTGGGTGCTGTGTATCAGGCTGCGCACTTGAGTAAAGGATTCAAAGTGAAAAAATTCAACATTAAAGATTTGAATCTTGTGCCAGTTAGGGTACGTTTAGTGGAACTTTGACCGTATATGTTACGAGTAATGCCTAGGTTATAATTTTGTCTGTGTGAGTGTTTGTAAGGAACTTTTGGTTGACCTGTGCTGCGAAAGTGCTCCGTAATGAACTATGTTTATTTTGCACATTCAATCAAAGCCTTTTGCCAGGTTGGCTTATGCACCAAAAACTGGCCGTTCCGTTACGGGCTGTTCATTTTGGGCTCAAACATTATTGCGTAGTGCGTACGGACAAACAACCATTACGGACATTGTATGAAGTAGGCTTAGCAGATCTCTGCTTCGAATTTTCACTCCGATCTGTTTGTACATTTAAGATTAAAGTGAGACGTTAGTTACATTTTCCTCGAGTTTGTCAGCAGGTTTTTAAATGTTGTCGAGCAAGTTAGCTTGTTACCTGTTTTTGCGTACTGACCGGTACTGATAAAGTGACAGCTGAGCTCTAATGGGCGATTCATACTTTACAGCTTTATGTCCGTTCAGCAGGCGGCAGAAATACGAAATAATCACATCTTGAGCTGATCTTGTAAACTCATAGGGTGGATTTCACAAAGCTGGTTTTACTAAACCATGGTTTTACGTGCGTTTTTATATTTACGTGATTAGAACATTATTATTTACACCAAATTTGTGTCGTGTATTATCTCGGTATTTTGGACAAAAGTCTGATGAAGAAATACATTGACAGAACACCAGTTTTTGTTTATTTTCTTTAATTATGTTTCTTTTATTGTTTATTTTTAGGTTGATTTTGCCAAAGAAACGGCGGATGGTAAGCCTAGTGACACGGAAATGGTGCACAGAACGTTATTCAGTGCCCGCAATCCAGTGCCCCAGAAAAAAGTGATGACTTTCAGTCGCCATAGGCACGATTTCAGCATAGCTGTCAACTATGGGGACCAGCAGTTTATGACGCCAAAACAGTGGAAGTAAGCCCAAGCCGGTGGCTGTGTGGTTATTTTAACAAAGTAGCGAACTAGCGAATTACATTTAATTTGTATGCTTAAAAATACCTTTTGTCACAGTTGAGGTAGAGTTTTTGGGTGGATTTCACAAAGGTGGTTTTGCTAAACTATGGTTTTACAATTCACATATACGTTTTTATATAATTTGAACATAATTTTGTTGCGAAATATTGCCTGATTCGTTACGAATGCAGCAGGTTTTCTTAAGTTGACGCTCTGAGTAACTTCCAATAAATCAAATTGCTATAATTTTTCTTTTCTTGCGGATACGTTTCTTTTCTTTTCTTTCTTTTCTTTTTTGCTCAAGTGTAGCCGAGACAAACACTAGGCACGTCTTTTTGCCAAGTTTGAAACTTCTGGGAGCATTCTAGCAAAATTTATGACAACATCAAAATTGAAATTTTGCAAAACTTGTCCAATTTTTGAAACGACTTAGATCAGCGGTGCCTTTACCAAATTTAACACTCAATAGCTTCAATTAAACAATAATCTGGCCGAGACACCATTTTTGTCGAATTTTAGTTAATGGCGACAAATTTCTAGTTATTTTATTTTTTATCAAAAGTGACGTTTTAGAAAGTCTGTCATATTGAGGCAAATCGTAAAAAATACAATTCAAGAATATCGGTGCCTCCATATACGTCTGTTCTAACCGTGTGCAAAGTTTCAATTGGATCGGTTTTTGCAGCTGACAGTAATCTTGAAAAAATGAGTACCATAGCTGAATTTCAGAAACCTGAAGTTTGCCTACACATACGTATTTTCCAAAAAATAGAGCTAATTTTTCTGTACAAAAATCGTTGAGACAAGTTTCAGAAGCCAAAAAGTAGCTAACGAAAAATTAGTTTGAAAAATAGTGTAATTTTGTCAATGTTGGTCAACGTATTCTGGAATTTTTTTAGAAAGGTTTGCCTACACAAACGACTTTTTGAAAAGTTGCAACGAGCAATTAGCTACTTCGAACTGTTTTAAAAAGTATCAAAAGCCGTATAGAATTTTTTGGTATAATATCAATTTAAAGATTTTTCCCATTGAAAAATTGGTTGAAATTTCAAGTTGAACAAAATTTGACGTTATGTACATCAAATTAAAGCTAGTTTGATTTTAAACAACTTTTCTTCTTGAGTTAACCAACGAAAACTTAAAAATTTTATCGCGCAAAGTCGGTTATCCAGAGCGCCACCATAAACTGTCTTAGCTATATTGACATTTCAAACCTGCAGCACAGCAAGTCTTTGTTCTGCTGAAATAACTCAAGTTTTAATCAATCTAAAGTCTGACCAGAAAATACTGGACCCTGAGCAAAAATAAACACGCGGTTTCTTATCCTACACATGCTTATCCTTTGGTTTAATTCATTACGAAAAGAACGAATTTCAAGCATCAAGAGTACAGCGAGTAGTCATACAAATCACGCCACCAATTTTGTCTCAGGGTTTAGCAATTGCTTGTCAGACTTTAGTTCACTGCATATTAGAGGTTACTCCAATCGATTCCTTTTTTTCGTAATTTACCAGTTGTGCATGCAGCTTTAAGTATGAAGTTTAAATTATTGGTTACTGCATGACTAAGCTACCAACTGTTTTTTTTCAGAGCTCTGGGTGGCCTTAATTTGAGCGTCACCTCCATACAGAATGTCAATAGTGCCATTTTGAAGCACGAAAAGGAAGGTGTGGAATTCAAAGGAGTCAAGCTGCACTTCAAAATGACCGATAGTTCCATTTTATCACTGGATTCAGTGAGTCAATATTCTTTCTGCAATTTTCAATAAAATGGGCCCAAAGATATTATTTTGGATTGGAAATGTCTTAGTAGGTTTCCGATTGTTCTGGATAGTTTTTGTTTTCTCATTTTCATCGCCGTTTTCTTTATTTATTGCTGTAAATTCAGTTTACCAAGAGTACATAATAGCGTCTCACTCTATATAGAAGAAGAGTGAGACACTCTCCAGCCTGCCTGTGTTCTAGCACAGGCAGATGCGCTGGTCGTTTTCAGGCTACATGTTGACATTCTATGCAACATGTGACTGGCCAATCAGAAGCGAGCTTCTATTCTCTGATTGGCAGACGCCTGTGCACGTGCTCCAATCATAAAACGGGATAGGAATAAAGGTTAATAACTCATTATTTATTCATAGTCTGCTTGTAAAAACATTAAAAAAGGTTTGCAAATACCTTTAGGGATATTTTGGCAAATTTTCAGCGAAATTGATTGAAAAACTTTGAAGAAATTCAGAAAAGTTTATATCTCAAAAGTTTCTCAATCAATTTCGCTGAAAGTTTGCCAAAATATCCCTAGAGGTATTTCCAAACCTTTTTTAATGTTTTTGCAAGCAGACTATGAATAAATAATGAGTTATTAAGCTTTTATCCCTATCTTAATGCTTATCAACGCATAAGCGATTATATACTAAAGTGTGTTACGCAGGGAATCTACGCGCTGATTGGCCAGTCACATGTTGAATAGAATGTCAACATGTAGCCTAAAAACGACCAGCGCATCTGCCTGTGCTAGAACACAGGCAGGCTGGAGAGTGTCTCACTCTTCTTCTATATAGAGTGAAAAGCTATTATGTACTCTTGAGTTTACCGATAATTATTGTCCGAAATTGGAGGATGAAAGTTTCAACACTTTCAAGCTCAATAGAAACATTGTAGTAACAAAGGGCCAGTAGTTATTTACAAAATGCGCCTTACGGGTAGAATGCGCCCTACGCCTTTAAATTCATAAATACAATTATAGTGTGAGTAAATGCAAACTATAAGTTTGAGTCTTTCTAGAAAACTTATTAACTTTAGTCAATCTTAAATTCTTAATAATAATAGGTTGAATAAATCTAAATCCGATCCAGTTCCTATATTGTATGAAAAAAGGCCCTAAGAAAAATGAGTAGTTTCAGGCAGAAGTGGTCCTGGAAAAGTCTCCGACCATAGTGCAAGCCGAAGAAGCTGCTGCGGCCGAATCGACATTCCAAAGTAAGGGTAAATTTCTAATTGCATCATGTATTGCCTGTCTAGTACTGGAATATATTTAGAGAAAACTTTTTGGGTGGGGGATGGCTGCACCCCATGGATGGTAGTGTAGACGAAAAAAAACGTGATTAATGCTTCACAGTGACATTTAATATTTGACTAAAAAGGCCATAGAAACCCCACAGCGGTATAGCTACAGCGGAAAATTTTTCAACGGCGAACATTTGTTTTTCAACGACGAACATTTGTTTTTCAACGACGAACATTTTCAACGACGAACATTTTCAACGACGAACGTTTTGTTTCGATAAATCGGGCCCAGGTCATGAATTGCCATTTTTTAAATCTAATCAAAGTGTTTTTACCTAACTGTAGCCCAAACTCGTCTAAATCTGTAGTTTTGCTGTAATTTTGACAAAATGTCCGTTTGTGGAAGGGTACGGCCATCATTTGACGTATTAGCCCTTGGCAAGTGGTTCCGGAGGGTGGGACAGATTAGGATATAAATAAATTAGTTTTACTTTATCCATTTTAATTATTTCGTTTTCAGAGATCGGTAACAAAATTAGCAGCTTTTTTGGCGGCGGTGGAAGCAAGGATGAAACAGCCAAAGGAGAGGAGGGAAAGCCTGAAGCTGAGAAGAAGGGAGAAAAAACAGACGACAAAAATAAATCCGTAATTGAACGTTTTATTTTATTAATTTTAAATTCTACCGTGAATTCTCCCCTCTTTGAGTTTGAGTTTTTTTCACCAGCTCAGTTTGTTTCGATTTGGTGGACACTACCACATACAGTGAAGATGCATATCAAAAAGCTGTTACCTTGAGATTACGGAAATTGTTTGAGGCTAAAAAATTACTGCTACAGGTTTAATATCAGAGTAGCTTGGAAAAACTACTGTTTACGTTGATTTTCGGACCGACCTTTTTATTTTCATGTTGTTATTACAGACAGAGAAACAAGAAAAAGCCAAAGAAGAGGAAAAGCCGAAAGTCAATGAAACTTCCGATGCCAGCAACAAAACTACTGAGGGCAGCGTCCCCACAAACGGGACTGCCAAAAATGACACGGCCAGTCACTCACGTGACAAACCGGCTATTGTCCGTGAGCCAGTCAGCTTCAAGCACGAGTTCAAGGATGTGGCTAATTTCACCGAAGACGAGATTAAGACCAGCAAAAAGAAGTAAGGCTAGATTTCTATCGGAGAATGTGAAATATTTGACTATGATTCGGACAATGTTTCAGTTTCCATGCCTTAAATAGATGTCTTTTACAAGTTTTAACATTAATTTGAAGAGAAAGATGGGGTGTTTTTTGAATTTGGATATTAACAAAACTGCAATTAATTCAGAATTACGCGTCGCCTGATTGTCCAATGACAAGACACGTTATTGTAGTTGTAAAAGACTGGACTTAGTGTTCTACGCTCGTGTTACGCTTCACACTTTTGGGACAGTTTTGGGAAGGTAAAGAGGCGGTTAGGTTGAAGACGATGATATTAATTTCCAATGCCTGTGAGAATGTGTGTGTTTTTGTTTATTACAACTTTAGTAATGCTTAAGTTTAACTTTATGTCTTGTGTCTGCGATTAAAAAGCATGTTTCATTTCAAAGCAAAGACGTGTACCATTTAAATTTGGTTAACAATTAAACTTACACTTTAAGTTGACTTTTCTAAATATCTTCATTTGCTAAACTTATCGGTCGTGTTATTATTTTAGACTGAAAAAGTTGGACGATATTGAAAAGGAACGCAAGGATCACGAGAAATCACTGAATGCTCTGGAATCGTTCTTGATCGATATGAATGATCGATTGGAGCAGAAAGAATACAAGCAAGTGTCGACCAGCGAAGAACGAGAATCGATCCAGAAAAAAGTCTCCGAGCAAAGGGATTGGCTGGAAGAACAAGATGTCAATACGCCGGCCAAAGTAAGCTGAAAAATACAGGTATTTTGGTGGGGGTGGGGGATCTCCCCCAATCGAGGGGTCGAAAGAATTCCGAAAATTTGGGCAAAATTTAATAGAAATGGCACTTTATAGGAGCACTTTTATTACCAGGGAAATCGACAGTAACATAACAGATCAGTGCCCTGACTGTGGGGGGGGGTTCACCCGACGACGTAGCTCACCTTTGCAACTGCCCGGTCCACCCGACAGACCAGGCCCCAATTGACCTCTGGCGGCGCTGTACCCATGTGGCGGCGCAACTGGACCATGTCCTACCCACTCCCCTCCGCGACCGGGTATTTTTAATCGCCCAAAACTCGGTTATGGGTCGCCGCCGGTCGAGAGGCTCCCCCAAAATTTTGACCCCGTTACATGCATGGCTGAAATTAAATTTACCATACTAGATTAATTAATAAACTGTATTTTGTTAATAGTTCTACATTAGATTAATACATTGTGTTAATCTTGGGCCACTGAATTAACTAAATTTAATTTGCTACTAAATTGCTAAATCTGTTTTTGGTATGACCTTTAGTTCAAGATAGTGTTTTTACTTTTTTCACTTTGTATTCACATAATATTATGTAGATTATTGTTAATAGTTTTTTGGCTCTGTCATTTGGCTAGTTTTGAATAAGATTGTCTTTTTAGGCTGGTGACCATTTTTTCTTCTTTTAGGACTTCGATAGCCGACTGAAACAGTTGCAGGAAGCCACCAAAGAATTGATGTACAAAGTTGAAGATGCTAGGGTAAATTTTGAATCAACGAGAACGCATTTTTTATCTGACTAACTGACTGACTGACGTAAAAGAACAACTTGAAAAAATTTTGTTTTAACTGACATGGAAATTACGTCACTGGAAAATTAGCACAGTGGAAATTGTTATTTTTTTCAATAATTAGAACGAATTTTTGTGAAATATAATAAAATTCATATTATCCACGACGACTTTTTGACATAAATTTGTGTAACCAGTCACGCCACATAAAATCAAGCCTAGCATAATTTAGTAAAGCTAGTGACTTACTTTCATTTTAATCTTAACGGCAGAACCGACATAATATACAACGATTCCTAAACTTACAGTGAAAATTAAAAAAACGTGTAGGTGCTCGTTATACTGACTTATTTGTTTGCTTGATGTTTTTGTTTTGATTTGTTTTTTATTTTTTAGGAGCGTCCGAAAGCAGTTGAAGCTTTGAAACAGATGTTGAATCACTCCTCTTTATTTTTGGTGGCCGCCAAGAATATCTCCGAGGAGGACCAAATTTTTAAAGAAACTGAAATTACCAATTTGGAAAAATTAATCAATGACAGTTTGGTTAGACATTTTTCATACTGTCTCTTATTTGACAGAAAAACTACTCGTTTGCTAATTATGGTTACATAAGAGTTTGAGTGATTAAAAAATAAGTTAAATAAAGTAATTATATAAAACACTAAAATCCTGTTTTGAACATTTTGAACATATTGAAATTATTATGACTACTTCGGGGTTACTCATGGGCCGCCCCTGGTTTTGCAAGTTGAAAAAAATTAATAATTTTTTTTAGTATTATATTATGTTTTTGTAAAATTTGTTATTTTCAGAAATGGTGGCAGGAAAAACAGGCAGAACAAGCCAAGCTGAAATCGTCAGATATGCCAGTGCTAACCGTTCATGCCTTGGCGGAAAAGGTGAACTTGATTTTTTTAGTTTTCTTTTTAATTGTATACTAAAATACCTTAGTTTAATTACAACCGACAACGTTTTAGAATAAATTGCTAGTTTTTTTAAATAAGCTAAACTTGATACCTGTTTAGCAGGGTTGGAAGTCTCGGTCTCGTAAAAAAACCGAGACTAGGCTGGTCTCGGTCTCGGTCTCGGTAGGAAGACCGAGACCTGCCACAGGGTGGTATCGGTATTTCAGATGAGACTGGAAGTTTTCAAAATTTTCTAAATTCACGAAGATTTTTTTTACAATTCAAGTTTCCAAATAGAATGCCAAGCATGAAATGGTCAAAACTGTCTGCTGCAGAAGTCAAACAGTGTCATGCAGTCAAACTAACTTCAAGTTTAAACTTTGTACATCAAGCTATTAATTAAAGTTTTAGCTACAATGGCTTGTCGTACTCATTGCATTTGTATGTTGGACCTCTCAAGCATATGTTAACAAGCAGGGTTTTTTTTTCAAAAAATTTTGTGTGCATAATTGTGCAAAATTTTAATTTTAGTGTGCAAAATTTTATTTTTCTGTGCAAACTGTAAATGCGTTTTCTTCGCCTATATAGAAGCTAATATACGCGTTTTTATACCTCTAGAGGTATGTACGTATCAGTGGCGTACCTAGAACAAATTTTGAATGACTTTTCTTTTTTGTAATGGGTGAAAAGGCATTTTTTAGCAATTTTAACACTCATAAAACGCCTTACAAACGCAAGATTACTAAAACAAAAAGTTGCAGGGGTCTGGGGGCGGCAGCCCCCATAAAAATATTGGCGATTTTTCTAATTTTCAGACCTAATTTGGTCAACTGGAGACGCATCAGAATTTTGTCCGACAGAAAAATTAAAACACAAGATAGTAAGTCACGTCACATCAGACAGTGCAAAGTAAATGTAGCATAATATACTCGTGTAGACATGCAAATGCAGCATAATGTACTCGTGTATACATGCATAGGCTTTGATGAAAGATATGTAATAGCAAGGCTTAGTAAGCCACAGAGTCGCAGGGGTCTGGGTCTGGGCCTGGGGGCGGCAGCCCTCACAAAAAATGGGAAAAATTTTGATTTTTATGCCAAATTTGGTCAATTAGTGACGTATATATCAGAAAATTTTTGCGGCCGGACCATAAAAAACCAAAAAGAGGAGATTCCCTCCATCCGTCCACCCTGGGTATATACACCCTTGCTGGTTGCTGCTATGTTTATGTTGGTGTGCTGAAATTCTAAATATTGGAAACTACTGGCATTAGCACAATGGCTGTGAGCATACATGTACACGGGGTCTCGGTCTGGGGGGGAAATTTTCAGAATGGGTGGAGCAAAGCAATTCCCCCACTTCGTGAGACAATTTAGTTTAGAAACGTAGATGCCGTAGTTTGTGTAGGTCTGGGGAGCTAGAGACTTATGATTTTTGACAATGTGTAACACGATTTTTAGAAAAATAAAACTCTAGCAGTTTGAACAGCAATTACGCAAATCATTGTGCCTTTTGCCAAGAAGCAGTATAAAAATCTGCCGCCGTTGATGATGCCGCCAGTTATGCCAGTAGATGCAGGGGTCTGGGGGCGGCAGCCCCCAGAATTTTTTTTCGATTTGGCATTAAAAACAGTGCATTTTGAGCATATCCCATGCCCATCGGGCACTGTGCATTATTGTGCAAAATTTTAATTTTTGTGTGCAAAATTTTAAAAAAGTGTGCATTTGCACAGGGTTTTGCACAAAAAAAAAACCCTGTTAACAAGTAAAAATAGTGACCATCATTTACCAAATAGTGCTAACTTCGTCGCTGATTTGTAATTAAAAATTAACTGGCTCTATTTATTAAATATCTGCAACTTTACGAAGCGCGAATTGGGTGGCAGTTCAATTGAATTTCTTGAGCCCTAACCTCTCAACGCATGTCGAAGCATTAAGTATCTGAATTCTGAAAAAACCTAGGCAGGCACAATCAAATGCTTTTTGGGCTATGGAGTGGTTGGGGCATCAAACCTTCCCCCCCACATAACTGTGCCAGCGGGAGAAACTTTTCTGATGCGTGATGCTCCTGTCAGAACTTCTGGTAGTAGCACCACTGCACCTGCACGGTATTTGAAGATGTGTGCTAAACTTTTGAAAAAGATACCAAAAGTTGACAGAATAGCGGGAAAATAAATATTCTACGGCTGTCAATCACCTACTCTCATGCATCCGGTCGTTTACAATGTTAAGTTTCTCGCAACTTCTACAACTCGCAAGTCATACAACCTAACCTAATGGTCACTTTTTTGTAACTTAATCATTAATTTTTCACATTTCAAAATACCTTACATTTTTTAAAATTTAAACTTGAAAAAAGGTCCCCCAAGGGCTGGTCTCGGTCTCGTAGGTCTCCGTTGCCTGGTCTCGGTCTCGGTCTCGGTTGCAAACCCGAGACTTGCCAACCCTGCTGTTTAGTTCTTTAATCTTAATAAATTTCGTATTCTTGTTTGCAGTGTTGTGTAACGATTTTTCGCCGATTTGTTTTTTTTTATTTTATTTGGCACAATATTTTATGTGTAGCGCTGCTTGCTGAAGTTGTGTTCAAAAATTGACACATTTTTATGAAACAGAGTCCACCGAAAAATTACCACCTTTTTTATATTTGAATAGATGGCAATTTTATCTGATTTTCAGATTTCCGCGCTAGACCGTGAAGTCAAATATTTGCTAAATAAGGCCAAATTCGCAACGCCGAAAGCCAAGAAAACAACCGACAATACTACCAGTGCCAATGATACGACTGCAGAAGAGGACAAGCCAAAGCCACCGGGCAGTACACCCGATGATGGTAATTAATAATTTTTTAATAAATTTACTGAATTTCAAGTAATTATTTTTTTATTTTAATTTCAAGATTAACTGACTTTCCTATTCTATTGAAACTGCTGCAATAACGTGAACGCGAAGGATATTATTAAAATGAAAATTATTTTTCAGCTTATTTGTATGATTTTTCTGAGTGTTAAATATTGTTTATTCGTTTGTGAGGACAGCTAGAAGCGTTCGAAAAAGTATAAGTAATCGAAAAATAATATCTCATAATTTTTTTAATTTTGATGTCAGAGAGGTAAAAACATTTTGTTTGTTTTTTAGTGAAAACAGGCGAAGCGAAAACAGATGGAGATTCTACAAAAACAGAAGAACCGGTGATTGGAGAAGAGACGGACGCTGAAAAATCAGAAACAACCGATAAGCCTAAGCCAGAGCCCACAGAGGAGGAACACATAGAATTATGATTTGTGAACTTTGATTGTTTTTTTGAAATTCTAGGCACTTTTTTAATGTTAAAACTTATTAATTTGCAGATTTGCTTCTTGTTTTCATTACTTGTTTCTTGTTTGTGTAATGCATGCAACAAGCAGTTTTCGCTTTGTATTGTGTATGGATTGATTCATACTTAACAGCCGTATGTCCATTCAGCCGGAAAATTGCGAAATAATCGCGCCACATAGTTGTTTTGCTCTTTGTTGTATACATTGCCTGTGACGTGATTGTTTCGTAATTTTACAGGATAACAAATTAGCGGCCGGTAAGTTTGGATCGATTCTAAGAGGCCGATTGTTGTGTAAGATCGACCTTATTTAGAGTAGAAAAGTTTGTAATAGAACTGTTTCGATCTATTCTAAAACAACTAATAATAGACAGTCTCACGGTCTGAACAAACGGCGATATGTTAAAGGAGTTTATTTTAATAGTCGGTCTATCTGTTTAAAAAAAATTATACTTAAATCTTATAAACTTCGGGTCCGATCAGATTGAATATAATTGTAAGCGCGCCTGTTCTTGAAAATTATTGCCATTAGATTGTCCGATGTTTTGTTTTTAAACTTCAGACTAGAAAAAAACCAATTCACAATTTATCATAGTAAAGAGATGAGCCCCAGATACTTTAGTTCGTTATCTTATTGTTTAAATTAGTTTGACGTAATGCAGGTTAGACGGTGTCGGTTTTATCAATGTTCGAATTACAGTGAATTTTAGTGCAATATTTTTATTTTTTAGTAGAGATTCTTTTTTGAAATCGTATGAAAGGATGTGACAATGCGAATCTAAAAAACGCAGAAACGTGTCCTGTTTTTAGAAAACCTCTGGTTTGGTTGTGCCAATTATTATGTTCTTGTAACTTGTTATTTATCCAAGTCATTGTGAAGTTTAGGATTATCCTTAGCAATTATTTTTGAGTAACGGAGTTAAAATCATGACCAAGTGTAAAAAATAATTATCAATAGCTCTAACTTTAACAATTTAGTCCTGCGATAGTGTTTTCTTTTTATTAAATTGCTGTTAATTTGATATTCATTTAGGTTTTTATGATTAATTGATGTTTAAACCACTTGAATCGAATGTAAAATCAAAAATTTGTTACCCTATTTTTGTTTTGTGTATTTGGTTTGCACAAACTGGTATATATTTTTGCAACATCTTATTTGCACGCTCTATCTGTGATCTGTCTGTAAGGTTTGTTCTTATTTCCAGCTTTATAAATAGGTTTAAATCATCTTCACTTTTGCATTGTTTGAAACCGAACCAAGGGCCAAATCCTTTACCGGATTAAACGGACTGGACTTATTTTAGTCCGAGGTTTTGGAATGGCAGATCGGGTTAAACGGACTAAACTAGTTAAAATAAGTCAGCGGTTTAATTTTAGTCTCACCCCATTCCAAAACTACCACTGGACTAAACGGATTTACAATGCAGGCTTAACATTAGCGTGCGTTTAGTCCGATTAAAAAGCAGCGCGCTAAGTCCGTTTAATCTGGAGGTTTTGGAATGGCATTTTTAGCAACATTTTTAAACCATTAGTCCGATTATAATTAGCCCTTTAAATCCGGTAAAGGAATTGGCCCCGAGAGTGTTGACAAACCCATTTCAGACTGCGCGGGTCGTAGAATTTGTTTTTACCCACGAAACCTAAATAAAAAAATTACCACTCAATTTCTATTCGCAGAAATATAGTAGCCATATATGTTACGTGGAGATGTACGTTTAGCAGCTAGTAGTGGAAATTATGCGCATCTACCAAAACAGTCTAGGTATATTTTACAAAGGTGGTTTTACCACGGTTGTACGTCGATTTTATAAGATTTGCTGTGCACGTAATTTTATTATGAAATCTGTCCTGTTTCGTGACGCATTTAGCAGATTTTTGTAACCCGTAGTCTTAGCTCAGTTGAAATTTCAAACTTGCAGTACAGCAAGTCTTTGTTCTACAGAAATTTCAACTGAGCTTAACCCACGGTTTAAAAAAAACTGCAAAATTCGTGACGAATCCGACAATATTTTGTAATGAACTCATGTTAAACGTATTATCTATTAAACGTACGTAAAACCACTTTTGTGAAATTTTCTAAAACCATGGTTTTTGATCAGTTGAAATTTGAAACCTGCAGCATTGCAGGTTTTTGTTCTGCTGAAATTTTAACTGGGCAGAAACCATGGTTTAAGAAAACCTACGAAATTCTTAACGAAAATTATGTGCAAATGATATGCAAACGTACGTAAAACCATGGTTTTTAAAAACCGTGGTGAAATTCACCCTCTGGATTTTACGATTTAAAACTATATCTTTAGCTTTTGAAAGTATTTTTTTCTGGAAGTATGAACAAGTCCAAATTGGTTTTGCTGTGCTGCTTTGATTCTGTTACAAGCCTGTTGAATTCTTTGTGTTTTCATGTGAGGTTTGGGTTTTTGCGAATTAATTTATTTAGTATTTAATAATTATATATGCATCAGTTGTCTTGAATTCGAAATTAAATTTTCAATCAAAAATAAATCAGAAATTGAATTTTAATCAAAAATAATATTCGCAAGTTCTATAAAATTTGTGCTAAAGTATATATCATAGACTTGATTTTTCACATTGAATGGAACCTAGGTTTGTAAGTATTGATGTTCTTTTTATTATTAACGGTTTCGTCAGCTAACATTTAAACTTTAAGTCATTTAGTTAGCTAAAGTTATCTTTTAGTCACTAACTTTAGAAATACTGACTATAAAGTGCGATTACATTGTAGTGTTATGAATTTGTGCTGTTTTGTCATTCCTGAATTGTACCTACTTGTTTGTGAAATATTTGGTTATTTAGTAAAGACAGTAACGGGTTTGTTTGTGTTCGTATTTAAAGAAGTTTGCCCTTATGTGCGATCAGGGCCGGATTTTCGAGCCTGACCCTGATACAAGTTTTGGTCGACAAAGTCTTGCAATTGTAACAATTGTGAAATTTCACAAGCTCCACAATTGGTAGAATTGCAAGATTTCACAACCGCTACAATTGATACAATTGTAAGATTGGCCTATAAAATGTGCATTTATAAATCCAATTGTGAAATATTTTGGGATAACAATTGTAATTGAAAAACCTCAAATTTAATTCAGGTTATGCTTACAATTGTGAAAATTTCGGGTTGCTCAGCTACAATTGTTACAATTGTAAGTGTCTTAAATCTTAAATTGTAAATCAAGTACGTGGAGCGTGACTAAGGTGACAAATTGAGGGCAAAAATTTATTAAATATTAGAAAAAGTAGCCAACATGGAGTCAATCAGTGCTGATAATAACAAAAACCTATCGCAGCCACTTGTTAAATGTAATACCACACAAAAATATCAATAGCAAAGATCTTATTCATAGTTTTGTTACATTCGAGAGTTGGTTGGAAATCGAATAGGTTCACTATCTTTTGTTAACTGCTGAACGTAACAGTTTTTAATTTTTGATTAAAGTCATCATTCATTACTCTTATTATATTTAAGGCAGTTAGCAATAGCATTTGAATTAATTTTAGGCGAAATATCAATGAGGTCCGGTTGAATGAATGAACAAAATTTAGTTGAGTACCACTGGAAAAATATGTCTAATTTAAAATTATATTTATGTATTGAACGCTTAATATGTTAACAATTGCACTAGTTCATTTAAGGTGGTAGTTACGTTTTCGACAGTTTTTATAACGTGCTATAACTTTTGATTGACTCAATGAATTTAATAGCTGTCTTTTTCACGTTAAAGAACTTGACTGAAACTACACTTATGCACAATATCTAGCTTAAATCTATAACAAGCTAGTCTGCAGACACTGTCAAAGTAGTCAAATTTCGTGAATTTTTGCAGTTTTCTTGTTTTGCTTGTGAAATTGAGAGTGTAATTCCAACTAATTGCATTCTTTCCACCACCATAGCCAATAACAGGGTAAATTTTATTGCTAAGTTTGGTGCATTTATATGAAGCAGAAAAAAAGTTACGGACCTTTAATATTGAATTCTTTCGAATTTTGAAAAATATACGAATTTTTGAATCTAACTTTTTCACGAAATAGGCTAAATTAATACAAATAAAAAAATTGACACATCAGAAATTGTCTAAAAAACATGTAAAATAACGCATAAAAAGATTACAACATCGAGACTTGAGATTTAGTCCACGGAAGTACATTTTTACAGATTTCTGTGAATGGAATTGATGTAACGCAAAAGTTAAGCTAACAAAATTTTTGAAATTTTAGCATAATGTAGACACATATGTGTGCCAATTTATCCAAAATTTTGAACAAAATCCTTCTAGTAGTTGTCAAGTTTTGCGGACTTTTGTGTAGCGTACTTTAGTTCAAAAAGAAATAATACATAAATGTAACGTAAGCTCAAAAAGTAAAAAGCGGAAAGATAAGTTTCGGCATCTAAATTGAAGGTTTTTGACATGCCCGTGTGTCATTTTTTTCTTTTTTCGATAAACGGCCGTTTTGACTAGCTACTACTTTGGCTTAGCTAAACTTAAAATTTACGAAAAATTGTCGTAATTGGCTGAAAAATATTTTCTGTGAAAATTAAAAATGATTGTTTCAATCTATTTTAGCAAGCATTTATCTCATAATAAATTATAGTTTCCTAAATTAATATGCGTACTATAAATTATTGATTGAAAAATAATCGTAAGTTGTCAAGTGTTACTCCTGCAAAACTGTCGAAAGCGTTACTACCACCTTGATTAATTTTTATAGCCTGCTCGATTTTGTTAAAACTATAATTAACTTTACTACTGTGACGTTAAGCTAATTAATAGGATATAATTAATAGGATATTTAATAGGATATAAACTATCCTAAGCAAAATGATAAATATAATAATTCGGGTTTGAGTATACCAATAGAAAGACAAAGTTATGCTCATTAACACACTTATACGGATTAATCAAAATTGGTTCAAATTTTAAAATTTGAAAATTATTTTTACCAACTTCATTAAATCACCGCAGGAACTTACCAATTTAACGATATTTTAAACGTAAGTTCTCTGTAGCACCGGTGGCGCAGTGGATTAGCGTGTGGTTTCTACGTAATACGTTACGGCGAACCAGAGGTACCCAGTTCGATTCTGGGCCGATGCAACTTTTTCATGTTTTTATCTTTTTGATTTTCATAACAAAGATTGATCATTTTTGTAATTTCACGTGGTATGTGCAATCCATTCCCAGCCAATGGGATTGCTCAAAAACTATATAGATATGCAAATGAGTTTAAAATTAAGTATAAAAGGGGGCGGAAAAATGAGAAGATCGTCAGTCTTGACTGACCAGCAAGCCGTCTAGTTTGACGGCTTGCTATTTTTGTGAGCTGCGGCCTTCTAAGAGAAAGGTTCGCAGCTCCACCCACGGGGTTTCGGCTTTGCCCGATGTCCTGTGGTAGGTGGCAGTTTTCAGCCAAAATATTGGTTGAGAGCTGCCTAAACAGTGAGTCCCTTTAAAGGTGACAGCTGTGAGCTTTTAAGCTGCAGCTTTCTCCTTTAAAGGTGACAGCTTTAGAAGCTGCTGCTTTCTAAGGTTCACAGCGTAAGCTGCAGGAGCTGATTTTTGGGTTGCGGTTGGGGTTGGGTCGTGTTCCGCGCCCTTCCAATTCTGAATGAGCATGTGTTTGAAGGAGTGTTAACAGATTCGAAACTGATTTAGAATTAAAAAAAAAATAAGCCGCTTCTGAATAGTGAGTAGCTACCAGCTATGTACGTAATTTAGTACTTGCATTGAGCAGTCAAATCAAATGGGCACTGAACTGTCAAACTGTAACTACTCAGAAACGGCTCATTTTCATCAAAAGTATTTTGTGGTTATGTAACGTCGCAGCCTCATATCACCCCTCATCTGACAGTTCTGACAGGTTCCTCCCAATAAGGGCTGACTGTACAGCGTGCACAGTGTGTAATCCAATCGCTAACACTTGCAGTCGGATTGAATTTGCTGCAGTTATTATGAATTATCAATTAATCAATGAACTAGACTCAATTTGAATCAATCTGATCTAGTCGAACTAGTCTAAACTGGACGCACTAGACTTGTAAATTAAATTAAATAATGTACAACTCTGCACTATTGTGAAGGCTACAGTAAGGACACTAAGACAGCAATACATAGATATGCTCCGTCTTAGTGTTCCTCAGAGTTTATTGGCTGAAAAACCATAAGCGTCAGCCAATCAGATTTGTTGGGACAAGCTAGAATTGGGACAAAGTGGAATACGCTCATCTACTAAAGATACAGTAGTTTTTAAAGTATTAATGAAAACGCATACATGTAGGTCAGCCTGAGGCTTGTCGAAGACATCCGAAAATTCTTGCAAAAGTAGTTGCAGCTGTTGTTTGGCTTCCTCCGACAAGACTGCAGAGCTGAGGTCCACTTCGTCCGTTGGTCTCTCTTGTATTGTTCGGTTTCTTCTGTTTAGCTTTCCTTAATTACACGGCCTGTTAAGAAACGACATAGACAAGCGTCTGGAAATTTAATGAGCCATCTGCCCAAGGCGCCTCTCTTGTCTTAATTGTAAACATGCCATTCTGACCTCTGTAACACTACACTGTTCAGTGCCTAAGTGCTGAACTATCCGTTTTACATTAACGTCAAGACACAAAATATATAAAAATTGACATTATTGACAGGGTTGTTTCAATTATTTCATTTAATCATTGAAACCCACTTTCAATTTCAATTTCAATATCAATTATTAATTGATATTGAAATTGAAAATAATTAGCCTAAAAATTGATAATGGTATTGAAATTGAAAATAATTTGGTTAAAAATTGATAATGGTATTGAAATTGAAAATATTTTAATTGAAATTGAAATTGAAACTATACTTTCAATTTCAATATCAATTATGCTGGGCTGGTTGACTTCACAGCATGTCTGATGCTGGAACGAAGTCTTGTCTGTATGCCTTTTTGTGCATGTAGCATGTGTCGGTGAACAGCCATGATTGAAACGTAATTGATATTGAAATTGTCTAATTTCAATTATTATTTTCAATTGAGCTTACGTCTGTTATCAGCTTGAACTTTTGTTATTGTAGGGGCAAAGAGCCATTTATGATCAAGTCGCAATTATGAATAACTGAAAATTTGATTGGCTAGATCTCGGGCCACGTGACACACAGCTTGATGTTTGGGCAACCAATGACAAAAATAATGTTTCGGTCACGCTTGCGTATCCGGAAAAACTTTGTATCAGGTGCATCCAATCAAAATTTCCCGGAAAATTTGTCAAGAAAAGGACCATCTCAAGTTCGTTTGTCAGCTCAGATAAACTGATGCAGACTATTTTGAGTAAAAATTTTTGCATCAGCGAAATCAACTGTTTTTCTTCTTTACAAACAAGTCAGGTGAATAATTTAAAATAAAAATAAAAATAAAAAATTAAAATTTAAAAAAATCACTAATAACTAGTGATGTGGATCGAATCGGATCGCTGATTAAGTAAGGTTAGATGGCCAGATCGAATCGGCTGTGAAATTTTGGATCGGCGATTCGGCGATCGTTGGTGTAACTTTTGAGCATTAAGTACCGTGGTGCGTGCGCGGTGCGTGTAATTTCGCGCATTTTTGTGTTTATAGAGGAACAGTTATCATAATAATACTTATTAAAAAAGCCTCAGCAGTTACGCTAAAAAAAATTGAAAAATAATTGAAATGAAAATATTTGCAAAATTGAAAATGAATTGAAAATATTTCGAGAAAAAAATTGAAATGGTATTAAAATTGAAATTATTTGGGCAAAAAATTGATAATGGTATTGAAATTGGAAATAATTGGGCAAAAAATTGATAATGGTATTGAAATTGAAAATATTTGGGCAAAAAATTGATAATGGTATTGAAATTGAAAATAATTCCATAATTGAAACAACCAATACGGACACACACGAAATACTGCTGATATATAAGTGTAATCTAAAAGTACGAGACATGAAACTCGATTGGAATGTTGTCATAGTATTTCAACCAATCGCGGAGTGCTGGGTCTAGTTTTCCGCCAGGCGCGATAGAGTGAGAAATGCACATTTTTAGAAGTGCCCTGGTTGGTATGAAACTGAAAGACAAAAAAGAGACTGACTGTAAAAGTTGGGTTTGCGCTTTTTAAGGTGTAATTTAAAACTTGTAGGGCGCGCCCTTACGCACACAACCCACATTTTTCGTAGGTAATAAAATTTGTTAAATTGTTTTATTAAAGAGTAATTATGCGATCCAGTGTTACACCATTGCCCTCTTGAACAAAGATCGTCTCGATTTTTACAAAAAGCAGTGGCAGCTAATATTAAGACAGTACATCAATAAGTACATGAGTCAAGATAGTTATAAATTATACAGATGAGCTGTCCAACGTAATTAAATGTAGTAAATTATTCGGTTAGTGGAAAATGATAAATTCGCTCTCGGTTACACCAATGTATAGTCCCAGGAATCGTTGCTTTCCCTGCTGACGACATAGTTTTTTTGCTAAGGCGCTTTACGATCCCGCGGCAAAACATTCGTTGGACCACAAGCAAGACATGCGTATACGGTATACTCTGTCCTCCAATAAAGATTGCAGCGAAATGTTGCGCAAATAGTTTAGAAACAGTGTTAAAACTGCAATAAAATTTGTGCAAATCGCTTAGAAACTTTGCTAACACTGCAGCGAAATGCTACGCAAATTATTTATAAAAAGTGCTAAAACTGCAACGAATGGTGTGCAAATCGCTTAGAAACGTGGTCAAACCTGCAGCAAAATGTATGCACAAATCGTTTAAAAAAAGTGCTAAAACTGCAGGGAAATGTTGCGCAAAGCATTTAAAAACGTTGCTAAAACTGCAATAAATAGCGCATATAGCTTTAAAACTTGAAAGTCAACTTGAAGAAACCTGAAACCTATTACAAGTCAAATTTTTTTGAGCAGTAATTAAAATTAGGCATTAATAATTTAACAAAAACTAAGTCGAGCTATAGCGCGAGTTGATAGTTATGTCCAGTTAGAATACAACACAAACTACACTCCTCCAGCAGCCGGAAAGTGCGCAACTTTTTGGCGATCATCCGGTTTCGGCGTACTTTCATTCGCTCGACTTTCAATTGCTCGACTTTTATTTGATCGACAAAAATTTAACAAATTTCCAAAGCAGCCAATGTTCACATTAGTTTGCGATTGCTCGACTTTCGGATGATCGTCAGCCCTTTAATTGGACCCCTATTGTTTGTCTTTATAATCCTAGTGTCTTCAAATGCTCGACAAATTTAACGTGACAATACTCTATTCAACTCTGTTAATTGCAAAATTTACAACTCTTGCAAGTGCATATAACCTGGTACTGACATACCTGACCCGTGACATAACTACAACTTGAGAAAAAAGTAATACTAATTTACTAATTACTACATATTTACACTCACTGACCAAACACACATAAAATAACAACAATACATATATGCACTTGCAAGAGTTGTAAATTTTTGCAATTAACAGGTGAATAGAGTATTGTCACGTTAAATTTGTCGAGCATTTGAAGACACTAGGATTATAAAGACAAACAATAGGGGTCCAATTAAAGGGCTGACGATCATCCGAAAGTCGAGCAATCGCAAACTAATGTAAACATAGGCCGTATTGGAAATTAATTTAATTTTTGTCGAGCAAATGAAAGTCGAGCAATTGAAAGTCGAGCGAATGAATTCTCACCCCGGTTTCTGTGACTCCTGCCTGAAACAGCAGCATGTGGGTGACAAAACAAAAACTTACTCACTTGTCTTAGTTGCTTGTTAATTACGATAACATCGTGTAAATCTTTTGCCTGACTATAGACCTTCGTTAGTCTTTAATGACACAACCAAACAGGAAACGACAGCATGGTCACTGCGCCCTATTGTAGCGGGCACCATGGTTATGTCAATTCTATATTTTGCAACAGCTGCAATAAACTGGACTCATGTCTGTTTCAAACACGTTTTTAACAAATTTAGACTTACTTAAGCAGGTTAAATGGTGGGTAAAATAGGGGGGAGGATTGGCAGGGCGTGGGTTGTCACTGATGGCTTTCTAAAACAACAAGTCCAATTATAGTAGTAATTGTAAGCTAGTGCAAATATGGCGACTTAGGAGCGTAATATAGTGATTGCAACATGCAAAGTAGGAAGTGTAATATAGTAATAGGTGGTTACCTTGGGCAAATCCGTGAGTGTTTGCCCGGCAAGCAGCGTGTATAATTGGTCTGGCAGTGAGGGCATTTGTAGGGGTTATGGACCATGCGCTCATGCTCCCTGAGATTCGCAACGCCCACCCTACACTGCCGGCAGCGCTTGCCTCCCGGTGCGTGATGGTTCATTTTGTGACGACCCAGGGCAAACAACCGGCTTTTGAAACGCTCGGGGCACACAGGGCACGTGAAGAGCACGGTCTTCGGAGGGTCATGGAGAAAAAAGTTTGAAACCCGTGCAGCAGCGCCGTATTGAACGCAGCCCGTCTTCCATCTGAGATGATAGGCGACTGAGATCCAGGTATGGTCTGATACTCCAACTGTCACTAATCGTTTCAGACAAGGAGCCCACTGGCGGTCCCAGACTTTGATTTGGGGGGGGGGGGCGGAGGAGGTCTGACGAATTTTTCAGTTTTTATAATAGCGTTTTTCAGCTTTACGCTATCTTGTAATAGCCGCAGCCATATCAAGGACAATGATTTGAGTCTATTTGTAGTAAAAACCAGTGGTGTACTCAGAAAAAAAATTTTCTATTTTTAGGCCGAATTTGGTCAACTGGAGAGTGGAAACGTATCATAAATTTTTTCCGACAGAAAAATAAAATACATAATGGGAACGTCATATCAGACAGTGTATTATGCAACTAAATGCAGCATAATATACTCGTGTAGACATGCAAATGCAGCATAATGTACTCATGTATACACAAATAGGCTTTGATGAAAGATAATAACAAGGATTAGTAAGCCACAGAGTTGCAGGGGTCTGGGGGCGGCCCCCCCCCCCCCCCCCCCGCCCCAAAAAATTTTGGGGAAATTTTTGATTTTTAGGTCAAATTTGGTCAATTGGGAACGCATCAGAAAAATTTTCCGGCCGGACCATAAAAACCAAAGGGGGGACCCTTGTGTAAAATTTCAGTAGAGGAAAATTTTGGGGGGGGGGGAGGGCGGCCCCCCCCCCCCCGCCCCCCCCCCTGGGACCGCCCCTGAAGGAGCCGTATTGCATTACCTGCCTGAGGTGTTTCCAAACGACGCGAGGATCTTTGCTCTCGTCATCCCTAAAAAAATTGTTGTGGGTACTCCCTGCGGCTGGCGTCGTTCCGGTGTGTGCTGATCATCACCCGAGCACAGGGGTATGTCCACGGGTCATTGACGACCACCGGATCCTGCCTCAGGCACTCTACTTTGTATTGAGTGCATAACACTGAAGCAGTATTTGGACAGGTGATATCTTTGACAATATCACCTGGCACGCTAAGTTTGATGAAAGAAAATTTCTGACTGTTGAAGTTTTCACCAGCAACAGGATGCCCCTCGGGACTGGTGTAGAAATTGAGGAAACTTAGGCGATCCCACTCCATGGCCTCCTTAGACACCCAAATGGGCCTGACTCGCTCCCCACGCAAATGCTCAAAAAAGGAGCACTCAAAATTTCCTTAACCAGTGCTTCCCGAGGGCGATTGCCGAGGTACGCCAACGCCACTGCCCGCGTGTCAGGGGGTACGCACTCAAGATTGAGCCACTGAAAAAGTGCAAACGAAAAATAGTACGAAAAAACCACCACATCACGAACATAGTGCATAAATAGAAAAATTAGTCAACAGCAAGCAACCGCTAGTATAAAACAATACCAAGCACACAAATACCTGAGCAAGCACACAATTGCTAACACCTGAGCAAGTACACATAATATTAGGTAATTTGGAAGGTTATAAACTTTTATAAAAAATAATGGCTATCAATTAATGGTTATCATCGTTTGTCTGGCCAGTGTGTAGATGTTATCAGGCTGCCTGGCGTGCGTTTTTGTCGTCATCAGCTGTTGTGTGGTGCAATTATGTCGCAATAAATTTTAGTTTTAGGGGTTACTGGTTTTAAAAAGTACTCATAAATAACTCACTGGTAATTAAAGTGGTATGCAGTAATTAGCCTCATTGCCTGTATTTTCAAGAATAATTTTTAAAATTATTGTCACGACAAAATTTATTACCTGGCCCCTTTTAAAAAATTTTTAAATCACACCTGTAATTTCCGGATTTTTCAGAGGAGGCCAGGTAATAAATTTTGTCCCTAGTACCCCCTAGTCACTACTAAGTCAACAACAATTAGATAACCTTGTCCGTCATGCATTTCGATTCAGCCAAAAACTTGACAGTGTTCGCCAGCCTTTTCTGTATTGTATTAATGAAGTTTAATTATGGGGCATAAATGTTGTTTTTGGTGTATTAATATAGTTGGCCATAACAAAATATAAAATCTGTGAACTTGGTCGGCAATTATTAGGGTATTTTTAAGAGTGGGCTAATGTGAAAACTACAATAATTCACATTATTTATGTTTATTTGAAATAAGTCTTGACTTGCGGCTAAATTATTGTCTGCTCCGAGTTAATGATAAATGTGTAGTAGAAAGATTAATGTTGTTTTGAAATTAAGGTCAAACGGGGTGATTTTGGGGGTTTGACTAGACAAATGGTGTTTGGGACAGAGAGCAGTCCAGAGTGTTAGAGCCGAGTGCGGAAGAGTGGGGGCGCGTTTTGGGCGTATGGCCCGACGTCGAGTTTCCTATTATTTATATGTTTATTATTTACCTTATCTATTATCTTTCTCAGCGTCAATTGTTTGGGCTCATGTCTGTTTTGTTTGGGCTCATGTCTGTTTAGCTTCTTTAATTACCCGGCCAGACAGGAATGGATAAGCGTCTGGCAATCTAATGAGCCATCTGCTCAAGCCTAAAAAGACCTGCGCAATTAAGGACATTTCAGTCTGTGTCCTACCATCATTACCCTCTGAGAGTTCAGTTACCCCTTTGTTCCCGAACTGCACCCAGGGGCGTGAAAGCCGTCCAAGTTTCCCTTAAAGTCCACACGGAGGTCCTTACGGGCCACCCGGTCCGGGCTGGGAATGATAGTTTTTTTCGACCCGTATTATCACCCCCGAAAGTCGACTTCCCCGAATTTTCTTGGGGCACACCATCCAGGCAGCAGACCGCCATCTTGCTTAGTGAACCTTGGTCTAACGGTGTTCCCAGGGAAAGTTTAGCTGAAGTTGTGGTAGGTACCTGGTTTTGGTCTAAGCCTTCACCGAGTGACTGCGGATCACCCGCTCGGTTCCAATCGTTGCAGCCCACGAGAGACTGTTGGCCAACGACTAAAACTCGTATGCCCGAATCAATTCCGTATCCACTAAATCTTTTTGGAGAGACAGAGGCTGCACGCTGCCTAGTGGCTAGTGCTCCACCGGAATTATCTTTACTCGATATCCTGGGTGCGTTCCTGCCATGGCTCTAGATCTGCATCTCATGAAACGGTTCTTTCGATTAGATATATGACCTTCTGCTTTTTTCGGAATAGGACCACCTCTGGACTTTTGGCGTGAGGGGTCGGCCAGTTGGGAGGCATATATCCCAGATCAGCTTAACATTATCTTTTTCAACTACAGATGTTTTCTTAGCTCTGCACAACCCAGGATCAAGGTCTGCCTGCTTCAAAATTACTCTGTAAAGAGTTATCATGATGCTGTCATGCCGATCATTGTGGTTGCTGTAACTGTGAGCTTCGCATTGTGAAACAATATGTTTGACTGTTTCCGAAGCTTTGCCACACTGTCTGCATATTTTTGCCATACCCTGCAAATTTTGAATGCATCGCTGATAGTAACGGATTGGCAAAGTGAGGTCGTGAGCCAGGTTAATAAGGCTTCTGTTTTGGAGCGAATTCCGCCTTCGGTGAGCCATGGTGGGACCTCATAGTTATCCAGTTTGTTAATAAACTGTCTTTCATAGTTTACGCACAGCCGTCTTGCTAGGCAGTTGGTGTCATTCGCGCACCTGTCTGTTTAGCATCAGCATATCCTTCTCCGTCCAAAGGCCCACATTCATGATATAAACCAATCTTGTGCAGGCCAATGTATTGAAGGCTTTCGTCTTGCTCCCTGAGCTGAGGTCCTGGTTGTGCCATATCGCGTTCGTCTTTCGGATGAACTCCTTCAAGACACTGACTGCAGGTTTTTTGGGCCTCTTCCGTGAACAATTGTTCCAGTCCCAGGTACTTATAGACCTCTTCTTATCCTAGCACCGGAATGCCAGTGGGTTCCAGTCCTCCGTCTGGACGTTCTGCGTATCTTCCCCGGCTGAGGTGTGCCTGGCGAGTGGCGACCTTTAGGTACGCTCAGGACCGTCCCAAAGCTCTTGATACCGTTTCCACCTTCATTAAGATGGCGTCGAATTGGCGGGGTCCAAATCTCGAATCTGTTCTAGCAGGTACAAAACGTACTCATGTGGGCCAAAAACCTTCCGAATTCCGATCATCAAGCCGCGCAACGCTGAGATTACGTCTGTTATCTCAGCGTTATTGATTATCATCTGATCTATCTGCAAGGCATCCCAAGTACCCCTGCTTCCAGATTTTAACGCCCGTTGTTCTAGAGGGACTAGATCGTATTCCCGGGCGTGGGTCCGCAGTTCGTCAAAGACAACTGCTGTCAGAGTTTTGTAAGTGGTATTGACTATTGAGACAAGAGATGGGCCTATAGTTGCTAGGCTGTTCAGTGTCTCCCCCTTTGCTCACCAGCACCGTCATCCCTCGGCAGAGCCAAGGTGGGATGGCGCTTTCTCCATTCAATAGCCTTTCCGCTAACCCTCTGAGAATCTCCTGTGCCTTCGGGAATTTCTTCAAAAAATAATTCCGGATCCCGTCTGGCCCTGGAGTCGAAGGGTTTTAACCGTCAAATGACTGTCTTCCACCGGTCTTAACTGAAAACCAGTCTATGTACATTCCGGGTAATCGCACGAGCCTCAGTGACTTCAGCCCACTGCTGCAAGTTGTGGTCCGCCAGATTACAGTCTCCCGCGACACCCACAATCCTACCCCAGAACTCGGTTATGAACTTCGTGCTTGGGACTGTTGTTGGGGAATCTGGTTGTTCAAGCATTGCCAACCCCCGCTCTCTTAGATCTCCAAGTTTAGCAAGCGATATCGCATTTCTGCTCTAATTGCCTTTAGTTGCCTCACCACGATCTTCAACCGAAGCCGGCTTCGGGAAGGTGCTAGCTTGCGCCATGTGCACTACACATCTACAGGTGGCTGTGATGTTTTATGCAGTGCTTTCACTAGACGAGCTAGTAGTTACCGGTTTCGGGTATGCTGAATTCGTCATTTCGCTTAATTTTTGCTTAGCTACATCGCTCGTTT